>CM054058.1:211052785-211325505 GCA_028641055.1 Alopecurus myosuroides | reverse complement strand
GAAAACATGTTGGGTGTAAGGGTTTGCTTAAGAAGAAATATTTTCTTTATGTGGAAATATTTATTTTGAAATGACTTTCGGGTTTATGGAATAGAGGTATATTGGATTTTCATTTCCAAAACATTAGAACATGTATTGTTTTCTTTTGTTTCCTGCATCTCATTTGGTTTTTGGTGACTTGCATAACATGAAAACAAAAAGTTTCAAATTTTAGTGATTTTTGAACTTTCCAAAAATCAGGGATGTTACAGACTACCACCCTTAAAGAAATCTCGTCCCGAGATTTGGGAAGGCTAGAAAGAAAGATTAAGTTTGGGTAACTTGGGTTACAAAACAATTGGGTGGGCTACCACCCTTAAAAGAAACTTTTGTGGGTAGTCTATTTTCATTAGATTAGAGTGTAGATTGATTTGAGATTGGCTTGAGTAGATCTTTCCTTTGTGGTAGAGGTGTAGACCAACATAGGTATGTTGAACTACCTTTGACACTGAGGGGTCACTCTTTGGGTCAATCAAAAGTCCTTTGGTCACTCTCAACTTGGTCTTTTGATGTCCTTGGCAATCTTCCATCTTGTTGTTGTCATCCTTGAAGGCAAACATCATGCTATTTCTAAACAAACTCTCATATAACACATACTGGGTAGTTGTGTTTCTTCATTACTTCTTCTCTTGGTGTAGTTGGCTCTGAAATCTTCATAGCTCATGCAACTTGGGGTTCACTTGTCTTTCTTCACTTGTTGATTGGCTGGATACTCCTTATTAGGTAATTGGCATTGATCATGGATGTGATTGTTCCTTCACACAGAAGAAGGAAATTTGATACTAGCATTCCTCAAACGGGATGGCTTGTGTATCAATAGGGTAAAGGTTGTATGATTCCAAATGGTTCTCACTATGGTTGGTGAATGAGTATGGTGTTGGGTTTGGGTCTAGTAGGGATGAGTAGAGATTTAGAAAGAGATTGAAGGAATTCCTACCCCAACACATTAGATCAAGGAAACTCATCTTGAAAACAACACATAACAAACATATAGCAACACATTCATCACACCAATCAACAAGGTTTTATAAAACAACTAATATTGTCATAACACACTCATTGTTATGATCAATACACTAACACGTTAACGTTGTTCTAACCAAGTAACTAGATTGGTGGTCTCATCTATATCTTCTTGAGCTTTTCTTCATATTCTTCTCTCCATGTCTTAGCTATTCTTGATTGTTGTGAAGTCTATGATTTTCTTCAAGTTCTTCAATAATCTTGGGTGTAGGTCTTCATGTGGTGAAAATACTTCTTGTACTTCTTGGTATGATCATCAACATTCCTGTCTTGATGGTATTGAGGAGGGAGGTCATCTAGAAAATTTTGAAGGTGAATAATAGATGAGAGGATATGAGAAGAATTAAGATGATGGTTTTGTTTATAGAAAGTTTGAACATAGAAAATTTTCAATTCTAAGGTCTTTTCCTATTTCTAATCCAAACTTAGGTCTCGAATCCTACAGGCAACACAATGCTCTGATACCATTTTGTAGCATCCCAACTTTTAATAAAGATGGAATACCTGTGTTACTATGCTAGTCCCTGGATCAAATGCTAGCACCACAGTACAAAATGAAATATCATGCAAATGCATCAAATTCTATTACATCGCATGATCCAGTCTTTACAAAATAGTATTACAACTTGCATAGTCTTAGAAGACTAGCAGAAAACAAAGAAATACAGCGGAAAACATAGTACAACATTGAGCCCATCTTCTTCATGTGCCACAGGCAAAACATGTTGGCGATAGTCTCGAGATCCTAAACGAAATCCTCACTCGTCTTCAGAAATATCTGCAATATGGAATATGCAGCCACAAGGGAGTCAATACAATTTAATGTATTGGCAAGTAACACTATGGTGGATATAAATGGCAAGACTAATACTACATGCTTATTTGGCTAAGTGGAGTTTAGGCTAAGTTTGCATAAAGCCAGTTTTGTCCTATCTCTTTTGTAAAACAAACTTTTCTTTTCAAAGGGGTGGCAACATTGGATTTAGATCCAAGCACCACAAAACTCTTAACTTGGTCAAAATTTTACTTATTGAAATTGATGATGAGATTCTTCCGTCAATCCTTGTCCAGCTGCTCATAGTTGTCCATAACCGGGGACACGGCTAAGATCTTAGTTTGTTGACTCTGCAGAGGTTGTGCACTTTCACCCTTTGTCTTCAATTAGCCCAAACATCCTATACACCCGGAGTGCATCATGGAAAGGAGAGAATTGAGACGAGATATTTCAGAAGAAGAAGTCCAAACCCACCGGCAAGACCCGTTCCACCTATAATTTTGCTACATCTGCTTGTCAAGCCTGGGCTGAACCCTCACAACTTAATTGATCAAGACAGAGCCCATATTGTCAAAAGGCTGCACGGGAAGCTACTAAACTTAGAAGGACATAGTAATCTCTTTGTTCCTGGGTGGCCATCCTCAAGTGACAACCTCAAGTGGAATAACCCTTAGATAAGGGCCCTGAGGAAACACTCAACATAACCCATTCTTACCACTTCCACCCAGGTGGTTCATTCATTAGTTGTACTTAGGATTTTTCCTCAACATCTAGTAAAACAATTTGTAACATTGCATAGCACCTAGTAAATTCTAAGGCTATCAAAATAACAAGGTAAAAGGGATGGCTACACACTACTAGGATAATAGCATAGTATAACTTAGTAAAATTTCCTATCATGCATACTACTAAAAATCAACTAATGCATATAGAAAATAATGGGTAGTTGATGGTGTGTTACTTGCCTTGTTGGAGTTGGTGAAGATATCACACTCTCTTCACAAAAGATCGTTGCTCTCCGTACAATCTATTCATTGAAAAACACAATAACCAAATAAACAAACATTCTACCAAACAATCATACAAGTGTAGAAAACATACATAGCAAACTAACATATCAAAAGGGGCTTAACCAAGTTGGTTAGGACAAGGTCTAGGTTTGAGTTGAAAGATTCATTCTCTAGTGGTCTCATTCTTGTTAAGGAAATTCCAATGGTTTACTTGGGAAGGACTATGTTGAGTTTGATGTGATCTAACTTTATTATAACCATACTTGTCGAGGAAGTTCCAAGAGTTCACTAAGAATAAACATATTACTTTTTCAACTAAAGTAATACATGCAAGCACTTGGTCATATTCACCTTCAAAAATATTTGAGTCACTATGTTAGTATTTTCCATTGTGGCTAGGGTAGGTCTACTAACTTCATCATCAAAGGGAGAATATTACTAAGTCTTGGGTTTTCCATTTGGGTCAATGGTTGGACATAAACAACTTGTTATTCTTCAGCTTGTGTGAATTGCTCCAAGTCTTCACATGTTTGTCTTCTGGAAGTTCACCTTCATGTAGTTTCCTCCTTGTTGTGAATCTTATCTTGTTCTTGATAAATCTTCATGATCTTCACTTCACTACTTGGTTTAGGTATGGGATGGTCACAAATACCACTAAGTCAAATTGGAAAGAAAATAAGAAGAAGGATAGGAAGAGAGGGGGAGATGTTTTCTTCTAAATTTCTTCACACTTGTACTTCTTGAGTTTTCTTCTAGGTGTGGAGTCCAAGTCTTTTCTTCAAAACTTCTTCATTGATATTCCTTGTAGCTCTTCATGTTTCCCCTAAGTTGAAAGTGAAGAACCTTCTATTTCTTGAGTCTTGTTTTCCATTTGCTAACTTGATGGATTCTTGAAGCAAGAATAGGGGGATGGAGGAGTAGATAGAAAACTATGGTACTAGTGTTTGAGGTTCACTACTTGGTCTTTTATATGGTTAGCATATACTAGGGGCTTGGTTTTGGATTCCAAATGGCCACAACATCAAAGAAAATCCAATAGAAATAAATTCTAGGGCATGATAATATGGGTGGATTACTATGTTAGGTTTTTGGTCAAAAACACATGGTCATGGTCCAAGGGTGTCCAAAATGGTTGTGCAAGGTTTTTCTGGTCCAGGGTTGTCAAATGGAACAATTTTGCAAAAGGAACTATATTGAAAATATTTATAGAAATTAATCTATGTCAAAAATACTCAAATAGACAACTAAATTATAAATTCAATTTTAATTTGTTCAATTATTATTTTGGGACAGAGGTTATGAAAGTACACATCCTAAGGTTTCCAAATATATTTTATTTACAATTTTTGGATTTGTAGAATTTGAATTATGCCAAATTTCATCAAACAAGCATATTTGAATTTGAACAAATTTAAGTTTATCAAATTTAAATTTGGCCAGTGCCAAAAGTTTGTAAATGTCATGGGCTTTTCAAAAAGTCCAAGATTGCTAAATTTGCAATTATAGATCTAAAGTTATTTACAAAACAATATTTACAAATATCTACAAATAACAAGTGTGTGCACGTATCAAATTTTAATTTATTTGAATCTACTGTGTTCTAAACATTGTGCTGATTTCAAAAAGTACAAAATCATCTAATTTAGATTTCTGGTTAAAAAGTTATTGCAATTCTAAGTTGGGGGGCCTTTCTGTAAAATTACAGGGACTGTTCTGTTTTAAAAGAAAATAGGCGATCCGGGGGGAAAAGAATGGAGCCTCCTGATTGGTCCGTACCGCTTCGGCGTGGATCGATGTTGCCAGCCGTTGGATTTAAGTGGAGTGGGACGGCTCAGATCTAGAGGTGACGCAGGTTTATGTGATATGTCCGTGGTCCTACGATCTAGATCGGACGGCCAGGAAAGAAAGAGAGGAGGACTCACCGGCGGGAGGCGTTGGATCGCGCCGGAGATGGCGACGCGGTGGTGCTGACGCTCGGATTTTTGACGGTGTTGGTCCCCGGTGGCCGTACGGGCTCGGAAAATAAGCGGGGAGTCGCGGAACGACGAGGCGAAGTCGATGGTGGCGGTGGGGAGGTCCCTTGCTTCCTGGGTCGACGCCGCGATGCAGATTGGGAAGCTCGGGTTGCCGGCGTGCCTCGGTTGTGGACGGCGCCACTACTCCGCTGCACAGAAAAAGGAGGGAGGGGTCAGAGGGATGCGCCACGACGCGGGAAAGAGAGGGGGACAAGAATGGGCGGCAAAGACCTCCTGTACCGGCGGGGATCGACGAGATACGTCGGCTAGGGTTCGTACTCCGGCGACAAATTTCTTCGGCCTCGAGGCACGAATAGGAGAGGAATGATAGGGGAAATGTGGAGGGGGCCTGTGGCTATTTGTAGGCGCAAAGATGGCAAGGAATTATGGCCTTAATGGCCCTTAATCGTGCGGCGAAGAATCGGGAAGAAACAGCCGTGCGTTTCCTTCTGAGGAAGAAGATGATGACGTCATTGATGACGTCATCAATGATTTTTCTTTTATTCCTGTTTATTTGTTTTAATTATATCTTCTGTTTTATAAAACCAATTAACATGAAACAAAATTCTAAATTCATAATATTTGAAATACTTTCTAACAATATCATTTTTGAAAACTTTTGAACATATTACATTTTTGAATTATGAAATTTGAATAATTCATTAAAAGTGACTTAATAGCATTTTTAATAGAAAATCAAATTTAATTTTGAGAAAGGGTTTTATAAAAATAAAGAGACTTTATATAAGTCAAATATCATTTTTGAAAATCATTTACACTTGTTTTGCTATTTTATATTTTGAAATAGAAATGATTTCACTAATGGCATCTTAATGCCATTTTAAACATATCAATTATATAAATGAAAATTATTGGTTGAATAAAATATCAGAGACAACAATGTGATCAAATGAAATTTTCCAAAATCATTTTTAATGGTTTTCAGATTTTATGATTTTAAAGTATGAAGAAACAATGATAGTCACTTAATAGAAAACATTAATTTTTATATGATTAAAACAATTTTTAGAAATATTTTCTATGGTTCAACTATTGTTTTCTAAGACCCTTTTAGGAACTTTCATATTGTATATATTCAACATATTAGTGAAACCACAATTAGTATCCTTTTGTTATATTTCAAACATAGAGAATTATTTAATAAATTTGGAAATGGGGTTTAGTAAAAGCAGAAAGGTTTTCCCAAATGAAAACATTGTTTTCTCAAAGTATATTACTTGTTTTCATAAACAATTTATTTCTATAGCACTATATTATTTTGTGGATTGACATAACACTTGAAAAACAAGGATCCAACTTATATCTATTTTGGGGTTATCAATAATAGTGAAACCCTTTTTAGAGATAAGAAGAAAATATTAGAGATAACAATTCTCTAGTTTTTATATATCAAAAATATTTTCAAGATCATAATTGGGTTGAAAACATGTTGGGTGTAAGGGTTTGCTTAAGAAGAAATATTTTCTTTATGTGGAAATATTTATTTTGAAATGACTTTAGGGTTTATGGAATAGAGGTATATTGGATTTTCATTTCCAAAACATTAGAACATGTATTGTTTTCTTTTGTTTCCTGCATCTCATTTGGTTTTTGGTGACTTGCATAACATGAAAACAAAAAGTTTCAAATTTTAGTGATTTTTGAACTTTCCAAAAATCAGGGATGTTACAGCGTAGTACCGGCCGCCCTCCGCGAAGTCGACCAGCGACGGCGGCATCGTCTCGGGGAACGCGGCGTACCTCCACGCGGCGCGGCGACTCCCGGCGAAGGAGTGCTTGCAGTGGATGCGCCACGCCTCCTCGAGCGTCTCCGGCTCGTGGCGGCGCTTCGAACCGGCGGTGGAGGAGCTCGATCCGCGGGGAGAACTCATCGCCGGGAGGAGGAGGCTTTAGGGGCGGAGGCTTGGAAACGCAGAGGAGAAGAAATGCGGCGGCGTGGGAGGCGGGATTGCTCGCCGGAGCTAGGGCGGCGCGCGGCGGAGCTAGGGTTGCGGGTGGGGGGTTGGAACCCCCACCCCGACCCTCACCCGCTACTTGTAGGGGGCGGCGGGGGCGATTTCGCAGGCCCCCTAAATTTCCCGAACGGGCCGGGCCGCATACGGGGGCTGCTAGATGGCCATTTTGGCCCGCACCCCGTATGCCGCCGGAATTATACGGGGTGCCCGCGCTTTAGGGGGTCTGTTAGACATGCTCTAAGAGGTGATTTTTTACTATCTTGTGGGTCGCACAAAGGCTTTCCTTAGAGTCGAGTAGTTATTTTCGTAGCACCAACCTACATTGTTCTTGCCCTTAGGCCCTTAGGAGGTAGCACATTTGGCGTGTTGCCTAATGTATTCGTAGAAGAGTGTACTGTCTAGGTGAATTTAACGTTTTCGTTCTTCAGTATAAAGCGTAACCTATTTCTTGGATTTCTATTTTTTCCAGAAAGGAAATCAAGACGGTCTGCCTACCTGCACATCTGATTCTTCCCCGAACTTCTGAATCAGGGCATAAGTTTGAAAGTGTGCGCTATGACCATCGACCGTTGAAAGCACATTTTAGGATGAGCTGCCCGGACAATGTTCAACGCCCTAGCAAAATTATATCTGGTACCCCTTAAGACACGCCAAACTCGAGTGCCTGTTTGGGGACGTCGGACATTGTCCGGGCACTGGCAGCCCATCCCACAGACGGGGACCCTCATCATAGAGACACACCTCACCCATGACGATTCAAGGCCCCGTGCAGCAGGTCGTTCTGCCTGTCTAATGGAGATGACGGGACACGATTGGCGACCAAGCGATGTGACGGCGGTGCGCCTCTGCCGTACGCGTCCCATTTACGCGGGATCAGCCTTCCCGGCTCCAAAAGCGGCACATGCTCGCCCGCCCACCGGTTCCCGCCGAGTGTCAACGGTTCTCGGTGCGTTTTCCACCTAGAGGGTGGCCGTCTATAAAGACCTACTCTCTCGATGTAGTTGTTTCACACCCATCTCGACCTCGTCGTAGCTTTTCCTCACCGTCTCCCCCTCGTTGTAGCCTTTTCTCGCTTGACGACACCATGCCACGCCGCCTCCATACCTCGTGGGTCACCTTCACCCAGTAGGCATCATGCCATGGGCAGGACCCGACGTCTGAAGACGACAGGAGTGGTGGCGACCCCCTTGATTGGGGGACACGACGATGGGGAAGAGGAGGCTGGGTAGGAGCAGCCGCAGCAGGAACTCACAATGACATCAACGTCATGTACTGTTCCAATGTCTTTGCCAAGCTTGTTGAAGGTCATGCCCCTCCGAAGAACTTTGAGGTCAATGGCCACCAGTACAACAAGGGATACTACCTAGCAGATGGTATCTGTCCAAAATGGTCAACATTTGTGAAGACTATCTCCAGCCCTATGACATGAGGCAAGTAGTATTTATTTGCTCAGCGCCAAGAGACTTGCAGGAAGGATGTCGAGCGGGCATTTGGTGTGCTACAAGCTCGGTTTACTGTTGTCCGATACCCTACTCAAACCTGATCGAAATCTCTTATTTGGGAGGTGATGAATTGTTGCATGATCATCGAGATCTAGCGAGACGCCCTAGTGGTTGAAACTGGATCCAGGCAGGGTCCTATTGCAGTTGTTGATTGTCGAATCACTGACTCGACAAGTCCCTTAGGTGACCCTATCGGGTTTCGATTAGGAGAAGTCATGGGCGCTGGTGAGATCGTCGGCTAGACAGAAGGCAAGATTTACCCAGGTTCGGGGCCCTCGTAGAGGTAAAACCCTTACTCCTGCCTCGTGTCGATCTGTATTGGATGATTAGATCGGTTACAGGTTGCTCGAATCGAGAGTAGATCTCGAGTTCTGAGGCTTTTTGGTCGTGCGGTATTGCTTGGTCCTCTCCTTGAGGGCTCTCCTGGCCTTATATAGATGGCCAGGTCTCGAGTCCTACCCGGAGAGGGTTCAAAACCCTAGCTAGGTCGGTTACAAAACTACCTAACTTAACCCGCAAGTTTAGTGCGGGTGGGCTTCTGATAGGCCTTCTGGAGTCATCCAAGGGCGCCTCTTCTTGGGCCTTGACATTGGGCTTGAGAGGGGGTGTCCTTACCCGCAGGGTCCAAGATCTATGTCTCCGTCAGTAGCCCCCGAGTGTGTACTCGATTGGGATTTATTTCCAGTCGGGTAGACGGTCAGTCCTTTTTCGATCTCCTCTTGGAAGTTCGGCTCGACAGTTGTTGTCTTCGAAGGGTGTGTTCCCTGTTTTGTGAGTTATAACGCTCGAGTATCGAGCAGCATAGGTGCCTGTTTTTGCGGCTTTATTTGCAGAAGGATGTGGCACAGTAGCTTGGCTCTCCCGAGAGATCAGGGCCAATTAATCGCGACTAGGGCAAAAACATCTCTGGCCTACACAGATTCGAGACCTCCGACTCGAACCCGATGAGGTGATTGTTGCGACTGGGCCGTTGTGGACTTATCGAGTCGAACTTAACCTATGAGGGTACCCGGCGCGTCCGCTAGGATTTTTCTTCGTGTTGTTGACACGGAACTATGCCGGAGGACGCAGCTTTCGAGTGCGATTCCAGGCCCAAAAGAGAGATCTTTCTGGGTCGGCATCCAGATGTGCCTAGTCGGCTGAACAATCCAGGTTTTTATGATGTATAATTATCACGCGTAGGAGAGGTAGGTTTTTTCCACCCGATGAATTTGTTTGAGCTCCATGCGAAAGAAGTTTCGTGTTGGAAAAAGCCCGTATGAAAGAGTTTTCATGTTCGGGATGCTGTGCCCATACGAAAAAGTTTTCGTGCATAGGGTATTTTCCTCTCTGTTCGAAGAGGTCTTGCTTTATGAACTGTTCATGGAAAAGTTGCTTTTATCCGAAGGAATTGATATTCGTACGAAGATAATTTCGCGTTTGAACTTCCAGTCGAAAAGATCTCAATTTTGAATGACACCTGCCATGACGTCATGGCGCACTCCTCTTCTCCCGATGGGACGTGACGGAGTGGTAGCAGATGGTGGCCCACCTTGTCAGCTTTTTGACCGGGAAACGAGACGTCGTTCCCGTTTTTTACGCGAAATGCGCAGTAAATGCGCACGATCTTCTGTTAAGATCGTGGCACAAAACAGCGCAGACCGCCGCTTCGTTTCATCCTTACGCGTGGCAGCCGTAATAGGTGCCACGTAGCGCATCGTACGGCTGAGGTTGCCTTGCCCCGTGTATAAATAGGGGTGTTAGCGCCGCAGTAAAAATTTCTCCGCTCTCTGTCTTCATCTTCTTCCTCGCGCCCATCTTCATCTTTCCCGTGCCCGAGCTCTTGCTGCAAACAATGGCTGGCGGAAAGAAGCGCGGCGCTGCCGTTTCTGCGTCTGGCGAACCTTCCGCGCAACCCGCGCCCCGCGCCGGCGACTGGCGCTCTCCCAACACCACCGCGAAATGCATCAAGGAGATGCAGCGGGAGGGGTTGATGCCGGCGGAGGCGGAGAAGCGCGTCCGCCTCGGGAAAAAGGAAGAGGTACCTAATCCTTAGTCGAACGAGCGCGTGGTCTTCGTGGACCACGTGACTCGGGGCCTCTCTTTTCCCCTTCATCCCTTCTTCCTCGGGTTGCTGTGTGTCTATGGCATACAGCTTCACGATCTCCCCCCGAACGCGGTGCAGCATATTACGTGCTTCATCGTGTTCTGCGAGTGCTATCTTGGCATTCGCCCGCACTGGGCGCTGTGGAAGGCGCTCTTCAAGGTCTGGATCTTCCGCGAGAAGTCGCGGGTGGAGTCCGAGCTTGGCGAACCGCTTCGCACCGGCGGCTTCGGGATCCAAGCTCGACAAGAAAGCAGCTACTTCAACATGCACTTCGTCGACTCCGCCCAAAGCTGGCGGAAAAGGTGGTTCTACGTCGTCGACAACAGCTCGGGTGGGATTGTAGAGTTCCACCCGTTCGCTGTTCTAACCAGGCGAAAGTCTTGGGGGCACAAGATGTCAACCGAAGAGACGCAGACTGTTGCGCCTTTACTCGCGAGAGTAGCCGCTCTTCGGGACCAGACCGCGGGAGTTGTGCTCAACGGGATGCATCTGGCGAGCATCTTCTTGAAGCGCAGGATCCAGCCGCTCCAACAGAGGCCCTCCGCCATGTGGGAGTATCAGGGCTCAGAAGATCCCAGTCGAGTAAGCCGCGAGGAACTTTCGAATGTAGAATTCGAGAAGAAAATCGCGGGTATCACCCGACTGAAGGTTGGAGAGAAATTCCCCGATTGCTCTGTTCAAGCCTTCGCCGCCTCAAATCCTCCCCCAGCCGAGGTTAGTTTCTTTCTCTTCTTTCGTTGTTGAGTTGTTCCTCTTTTCTCTGTTCAGAGTCTTAGTCGATAAGATTTTTCTTGTCTTCTTCTTGCATTTGCAGAGCCTAGCCATGGCGGACTGCTACCCGCCAACCACGGGAGAAGCCGCCTCAGAACAAGTGTCGAGCCATCAAGACGGCGCGATCGACACCAGCGTCGCCAATGCCTCTTCGAGTTCAGAGTACGATTCTTCAGATGACGTTGCGGACTCGAATGGCGCTCCGACGAAACATCGTCGGGTAGATGAGGATGAAGCTACTTCCAAGGACAAATCCTTGGAAGCATCGCCCAGTCAAGCTCCCATTCGTGCGACTCCGCTTCGTTCCCTTGCTCCTTCGCCTTCGTTCCCAGTGATGACGCCCGCTTGGAACGCGGACTTGCTGGATGACGATGAGGATGACGAGTAAGTGTTTTTTCCTTAATCTTGGTCGAACATTTTCTATGCTTCAATATCGATTGTTTCTATCTTTCGGTGCAGTCTACAGATGATCAGTCCTCGCAGGTACGCCGCGGCCGTTCCTCCCGAGAAGAAAAATAAGGCCAAGGATGCGGGTGAAGCTCCCACCGCGGGCACCGTCCAAAACTCTCCCAGAGCGGCTCCTGAAGCTGCGACTGTGGAGCGTGGAGCCCCCAGCTTTGCTGTTAGGACTTCAGCTTCTAAGGAAGTGACGGACAGTTCCGCGGATCCGCTCTTTCGCGCCACCGGCCAGGTAAAACTTCGTCTTCTTGTCTTCAAATTTTTATCGGGTGCACGGCAGTGCTCCCGATGGGAGTAGCCCCCGAGGCTGTAGTCGACCGCATGCGGTCGGCTACAGGCTCAAAGTCTGGTTTAATTCTTCTTCACGATTCCATTTTTTATCGGGTGCACGGCAGTGCTCCCGATGGGAGTAGCCCCCGAGGCTGTAGTCGATTGTAGATAATCGGGCACAGACTCAAATTTAATCCATTTAACTCTTCCGTCTTCGTGCTTTTGCAGTCGCTCGTTGATTCTCTTGCGGCGATTGGCCGCCGCGTCATTCTTGCTGAATCGGATTGCGAGTCCCTTCGAACGGACCGTAGCCGACTTCAAGCTGAAAACGACCTCCTCAAGGGTAAGTTCTATTATCTCTTTATCTTCACTGTCCTGTGAATTCTTGGTTTCTGATAAGCATCCTTTCGCACCTCGATTTGAATTTGCGGAATCCGAAAGGGTCAAACTTTCTGAGCAGGTAGCTGCTCGAGAGGCTGACCTTACGGCCGTTCGCCAAGAGCTGGAGGCTTCCCGCATGCAATCGGAAGATTTTAGTCGACAGCTTGCGGATGCGCGGAAGGCCCTGAAGGAGCAAGTTGAGGCTGGCAGTAAAGCCGACAGTGACATTGTCGAGTTCCTCCGTCCCCTCGCGGAACGTTTTGCGGGTAAGTGCATTTTGCGACTTCTGATATTTTTTCACTGAACTTTGCTAAGTTCGGTCTTCTTTGTTCACAGGTCTTTTGGATGTCCCTCTAGAGATCCCTGGGCTCCAGCGGGTGGACGTGCTAACCGACACACTTGCACAACTCAAGAGACATTCCGATGGAATTCTCTCTCTGATTAACGATGCCTCCCAGGCATTGGTGCGAGTGCATGATCGCATTGTTGCCGGCGGCACTCCTACGCCTGCGCTAGATGATCTGCTGAAGGCTTTTTCGGAAGGCGGTCTTCTGGATGCCTTCGCAGTCGCTCAATCAGAGGCTGGCGCGAAGACTGCGATCCAATTTGCTCTGGCGCACGGAGTCGAAGGGTTGGAGGAGGCTTACTCGTCCATTCCAGTCGATCCTTCCACGGGCAAAAAGGTACGGCTCTCCCGTTTTGGCGAGCAAGCCGCCATTCTTGCTCGGAAGCTTTCTGAGATTTTTGCTCGGAAGAAGGGAGGGTCGACTGGCGCTAGTGGGAGCACCAATGTAGCCTCGTAGTTTTTTTTTCTTATTTCCTTTCTTGAATGTAATGAACCTTGGGATGTATTCCCGTACCTTTGTTGTCCTTGATCGAAGCATTTATCCTTTGGAATTTTTATTCTTTTTGTTTGTGCCTTGTCTCCCGATGGGAGTAGCCCCCAAGCGTGTTTAGTCAGATGTGCGACTAGAAACAACTCGAGTAGGGCATCTCACTTCTTTCCTTGTACATCTTCCAGGCTACTGTGTTTGCCGGGGAAACTTCTGGTGGACGTGGTAATCCAGTAAATCCACTTGTGGCCGCCGTGGGCACTTTTGCTGGCCTCCGTCATAAGGTTCAGGAGGGTGAGCGTCGGCTGAAAGCTCTGCGCGGGGTGGCTGATGTGGCGATATCCAAACAGAAATTGGCGGCTGAGCGCGAACAATTTCTGATGGACGAACTATCTTCAGTCGCGAGGGAGTTGCTATGTAAGTGGTGCAGCCCCCGTGCATTTTTTCCTCCTTTTGTATTCTTCAGCTGACTAAGTGCGTCTGCCCTTCAGTTGTTAGACCGGATGCCAGGGAGGAAAAGCAGTGGGTGGAAAACCACGTTCACCAAGAGGCTAACAGCCCAAAACCTCATGCGAATAACTTCTGGTCTGATCGCAGTCGAGGGTTTGTGATGGCCACCTTGAGATTCCGAGTGCTGCAGGCGAGAATTCTCGTGGGTTCTTTTCACGAGGTCTTGATCGCGATGAATGCAGCTTTTTATCCACTCGAAAGGGGTCCCGAAGACTGGAGCTATCTACTCAGGCTGTTTAGTCGGGAAGGGGAGGTTCGCACGTGCGTACGGAAACAGATGACGTGCGGCGCGGTTGTGGCTCTCTCCTTTGTCCGAATATGGCATCCTGAGATAGATTTGAACTCCGCAGCTCGGCGCCCAGATTATGCACTCGAGGACATCACACCTTTTTATGATGTTGTACGCCCTGCAGCCGAGAAGATTATCCGAATGACCTCTGAAGAGGTAGATAGGATCTTAGCGACTGAGAATGCTCAGCGTTTTGACTGATCTGTCGGATGTGAGTATCCTGTAAACTGTTTATAGTTTGTAAAAATTGTTGTAAGGTGTGTAACCTTGTATTTGATGATATTTCTTTGAGATGCTAAGTTCTTAGGTGTAGCCCCCGTGTGTGCGATGGGGTGTGTACCTGTGACTTTTAGCATGCAGTAAACAAGAAGCTTCGGGTAAATATGATGAGGAAATCATGTATTTTTATTGCAATGACTGAGAAGTCATGTATTCGAGCTACAAAAATTGGCTAGTATAGCCTTGTTGTTGTAGAAACAAGTAAACCTAGGGGTAGAACTTGCGGAGTTGTGCAATATTCCATGGATTGGAATAGATTCCTCCGGTCGCTGGATTTTTGAGCCTGTAGGCTCCTCCTGGGATAACTTCGTGTACAATGAAGGGTCCTTCCCAAGGTGGTTCGAGTTTGTGTCCTTCCTTCTGCTTGAGCCGCAATACTAAGTCACCTACCACGAATGACCGGTGGCGTATGCGGCGACTGTGATAGTTGCGTAGCGATTGTTGATAAACTGCGGATCTTGCGAGTGCGATGTCCCGCATTTCGTCGAGTGCATCCATATCGTCTGCAAGTGCTTTGTTGGAGGTTTCTTCGTTGTAGGCCACAACCCGTGGGGCGCTGAATCGAACTTCCTCGGGAAGGACTGCTTCCGCCCCGTATACCATAAAAAATGGTGTGTATTTTGTAGACCTGTTTGGGGTTGTCCGGAGGCTCCAGAGTACGGAGGGTAGCTCCTCTGCCCAATGCCCTGCTGCAGGGTGCAGACGGTCGAGTAGTCGTTTCTTGATCCCAGCCGAAACTAAGCCGTTGGATCTTTCGACTTGTCCATTCGTTTGCGGGTGGGCGACCGAAGCAAATTTGAAATTGATGCCTTTCTCTTCGCAGAACTGCTGTGTTTCCTTTGCCGTAAAGTTTGTACCGTTATCTGTAATGATGTCGTGTGGCACACCGAATCTGCATATGATGGAATCGAGGAACTCCACGGCGCATTGGGCGCTAGCCGAAGTTACTGGTCTTGCCTCTATCCAATTTGTGAATTTGTCGACTGCGACCAGCAGATGTGTATATCCACCGGGTGTGGATCTGCGTAATGGTCCAACCATGTCTAGCCCCCACTGTGCAAAGGGCCAGGCGATGGGTATCATGTGCAACTCCGTGGCGGGTGCGTGCGGCTTTGGCGCGAATCGCTGGCAGGCGTCGCATCTATCGACCAGGTTTTTTGCATCGGTGGCTGCTGTGAGCCAGTAGAATCCTGCTCGAAAGGCTTTTCCTAATATCGCTTTCCAGCTAACATGATGTCCGCAATCACCCTGATGTATGTCCCGTAGTAATTCCTTGCCGTCTTCGGGTGCGATGCAACGCTGAAGTACTCCCGAGATGCTTTGTTTGTATAATTCTCCGTTAACCACCCGAAAGGATTTGCTACGCCTGATTAGCTGTCGCGCCTCACGTGGATCGGCCGGGAGCTGTTTGTTTAGCAGGTAGTCGAGATATTTCTGCGTCCAGACTGGTTCGACCAGAAAAACCTGCCGTGATATGTTATGAGTAAGCTCGATAAGCGCGATTTGCGGGCTGACCTCTGTTTCCATTGCTGCGGGTGTTTCTGCGGGTTTCTTCAGTTTGATCGATCTCTTAATCATTCGCTCGAAATATATCCCTGGCGGTATGGGTGTGTTTGTGGAACCCATGTTGGCCAGTCTGTCTGCTTCTTCATTGCTAGATCTTGCAATGTGTTTTAGCTCGCACCCTTTAAAGCTCCCTTCGAGTAGGTTGTACATGTCGCGATATGCAACCATGTTTTCAGCAATGGCGTCACATTCTTTCATCGTTTGCTGCACTATGAGGTTGGAGTCGCCGTAGATCATTAATCGGGTAGCTCCACAGGCGATTGCCATCTTCATTCCGTGCAATAATGCTTCATATTCTGCGTCATTGTTCGATGCCGGGTCATCGGGTGGAAAATCCAGTCGCAAGACGTACTGCAGTTTGTCTCCGCTAGGTGAGATGAGGACGATTCCTGCTCCTGCTCCTTCGTTTCTCTTGGATCCATCGAAGTACATTATCCAATTGCTCGTATACTCGGGTGGCCCGGGTGTTTGCAGCTCTGTCCATTCGCTGATGAATTCCACGAGAACTTGGGATTTGACTGCGTTGCGTCCAGCATAGGTGATGTCCCAGGCGCCCAGCTCGATGCTCCACTTTGCTATTCTTCCGGATGCCATAGGATTGTTCATGATTGTCCCGAGTGACGCATCATTAACCACTGTGATGGCGTGTTCCTGGAAATAATGTTTGAGCTTTCGAGCTGTGAGAACAACCCCGTATGCAAGCTTCTGATAGTGAGGGTAGCGTTGTTTGCATGGAGAAAGTACTTCGCTGATGTAATATATTGGTCTTTGGACTCCGTATGCTTTGCCGTCTTCAGGTCTTTCGACTACGATCGCTGTGCTGATGACCTGGTTTGTAGCGGCTAAGTATAGGAAAAGTGGCTCCCTTTCTTGCGGTGTCGCCAGGATGCGCCTGCTTTGCAAGGACCGCTTCAGATCTGCGAACGCTTTTTTAGCTTCGGGTGTCCATTCGAATTTATCCGTCTTCTTCAGTAATTTGTAGAAGGGTAGTGCCTGCTCTCCCAATCGTGCGATGAATCTGCTCAGGGCTGCTAGTCGTCCTGCGAGCTGCTGTACTCCGCGTAGATTGGTTGGCTCCTTCATAGTCAATATGGCTTGTATTTTCTCCGGGTTGGCTTCGATGCCTCTGGCGGATACCAGGTACCCGAGAAGTTTGCCTGCGGGGACGCCGAAAACGCATTTGGTCGGATTGAGCTTGATCCGATATGCGTTAAGGGCGTCGAATGTTTCTTTAATGTCCTCGAGGAGTGTGTCCTCCACTCGAGTTTTGATGACAATGTCGTCGACGTACACTTGTACGTTTTTGCCAATGAGATTGGCGAGGCATCTTTGCATGCAGCGCTGATATGTTGCGCCTGCGTTCTTCAGCCCGAAGGGCATTGTCGTGTAGCAGTATACACCGTGTGGTGTGATGAAAGCCGTCTTCTCCTCGTCTTCCTTTTTCATGCGGATTTGATTATATCCTGAATAGGCGTCTAGAAAGGAGAGACGCTGGCAACCTGCCGTAGAGTCCACGATCTGGTCGATTCGTGGTAGAGGAAAGTTGTCCTTGGGGCAGTATTTATTTAGTGACGTGTAGTCGATGCACACCCGAAGGATATCCGTGTTTTTCTTGGGGACCAACACCGGGTTTGCTAACCAGGTGGATATTTTGATCTCCCTGATGAAGTTTGCGGCTAGCAATCTGTTTACTTCTTCTCCAAGCGCTTTCTGCTTAGGTTCTGAAAATCGTCGAGTCGTCTGTTTGATAGGTTTGGCGTCAGGAAAGACTTCGAGTGAGTGCTCGGCAAACTCCCTGGGTATTCCTGGCATATCTGAGGGCTGCCAGGCGAAAATCTCCCAGTACTCACGGAGGAGTTTGACGAGCGCGCCTTCCTATGCTGGCGAGAGGGTTGTGGAAACCATCGCCGTCTTCGCGGAGTCTGTCGGGTGCACTTGGTGCTTGCGAGTATCGCTGTTGGCGCTGAATTCCAGTTCGGGTGCGTTTTTCTTCGTGAGGGGCATAACGGAGTGGTCCGTTGTTTTTGCTAATTCTTGAAGTTCTTCTTGCATCCCGAAAGATTTTGCGATCTCATTAAATTCTATGTCGCACTTGTCCGATTTCTGGAAGTCTCCGTCAATGGTGATCACACCGTATTCGCCAGGTAGCTTGAGCTTCAAGTATGCGTAATGTGGCACGGCCATGAATCTGGTGAACGTTGTTCGACCAAGAATGGCGTGGTACTGTGAGGGCCAGTCGACGACTTCGAAGTCCAGGAATTCCCTTCTGTAGTTGCGTGGGGAGCCCAGTACAACTTCTAAGTTGATTGTTCCGAGTGGACGGATTGCTTTGCCCGGGACTATCCCGTGGAAGGATGTTTCTGATTCCCTTAGGCCGTCCAGATTTTTGTTCATTCGACGGAGTGTATCCGCGTAGATGATGTTGATGCCACTGCCACCGTCCATGAACACGCGGGCCAGGTCATAATTGCCAATTTGAGCTTGAATGACGAGGGCGGCGTGTCCCGGCCGATAGACTCGTGGCGGGTGGTCTTCTTTCGAGAACGTGATTGGCTGATCGGCCATCTTCAGGTACTCGGTCTTTGTTGGTGGCGTCTGTACTGCCATGCATATTTGTCTCGAGTTAGTCTTTTGAGCTCTGCGAGAGGGGCATACCTTCTGTATCATCCCGAGGAGTTGTCCATGCGGAGTCGGGTATGTATTTGCTCCCGCGTTTTGTTGTGGTGGCGCTGGTAATGCGGCGAGCGCCATGTTTGGGTTGGTCGGTGGAGGTGGAGGCGGTGGTAGCTGGAATTGTTGTCCCCCTCCTGGCAGTGGTGGATAGTTTTGGGTGGAAGCAAATCTTTTCTTGGCGAGCGCGTCCGAGATTTCGATGAACTTTCGGCAATCCTTGAGAAGGTGTGTTGCTTTAGTCTTGCCCGTGCGCTTGTCTGTGAATAGATGTAGCGAGCAGTACGCATCGAGGTCTTCCTCGGGTGATTTTTCTTCTGCCTTTGGTTTCCACTCGCGACTTCCACGACGACCGGAGTCGCGACTTCGCGTGAATTCTGCTGCCACTAGTTCTTCTCTATCATCGTGGTCGTAATATTTTCTTCTCTTCCTTCGTCCGTGGCGGTCTTCCTCATGTGCAGGTGATGATCCTCTTTCGTTGCGTACTGCATCTTCTCCATTGGCCCATTTCTCGGCTATGACCATGAGCTCCCCGATGGTTTTGGGCGCGGCTCTGCCGAGCTCTTCTCGAAACGCAGTTCTTCTTGCTCCTTTGGCAAAGGCCTCAATCGCCACTTCTTCAGAGATTGTCCCTGCGGTGTTCCTGAGCGTGTTCCATCGCTGGATGTATTCTCGGGTGGATTCACCGCTTTTCTGTTTGCAGGCTCGTAGTTCTTCGATTGTAGCCGGCCTCTTGTAGGTCGACTGGAAGTTCTTGCAGAAATCACGGTGTAGGTCATCCCACGATGCGTAGCAAGATCGCGGTCTCCTCTCCAGCCAGCTGCGAGCTGCTCCGGCTAGGTGCAAATTGAGGTATTGCATTGCCGTGTTCTTGTTACCACGTTGGCATTTCACTGCCGTGAGGTAGTCGCTCAACCATTGGGAGGGCTCGAGTGAGCCGTCGTACTTTGTCACTTCCGTGCTGAGCTTGAATCACTTGGGTAGGGGCGCCTCGCGGATACTACGGGCGAAACATAGTGCGCCGCAGGTTTCGTCATCCGAAGAGTCGGACGATGACCGATCGCGATATCTTGACGCTCTTGCTCTATCCACTTTGTTTTGCGCAATGTCTGATCGCGCGTCCCGTCCGGGTTGATCGCGGTCGGAGTTCTTCCGTGGTTCCTTGCTTCGTTTGCGTGAACGGCTGCCGCGGTGTCGCGGGCTTTTTTCTCTCGGGCTGCCGTCGCCACTGCTTCGACTGTCATCACGGCGGCGGGCTTCTTTCCCTCGGCCACGACGTGGCGACTTGTCTTTTCTCGGGGAAGAGCTTCTGTGCCTGCGAGGCGTTTCCTTGTCTTTATCCTTCTCCAGTCGCTCCTTCTCCAATTGTTCTTTGCGATCGTGAGAGGCGAGCCTCGCGGCCGCCAGCCCTAGACCTTTGCGAATGTGCTTGTATTGTTCCACCCGAGGATCGCTATCCGTTGGCTGATTCATGTGCATGTAGGTTGCTGCGGCTAGGATCGCAGCGGCTGGGGTTTGCGGGTAGACGTAACCATCGTCGTCGACCCTCATGAAAGAAGACGTGGTAGACCTGTTGGTTCCAGCCATAGATTCGTGGTCCCTCGTCGACGCTGTGGGTCCCTTCCCCCTAGGTCGGGTGCCGACTGAAGGAGCGTGGGATAGCTCGAGTCGACGTTGGCTTGATTCATCCGCCGCTCTCCTGCGACGGGCTAGATCTGTTCGGGCATCCTTGATGTTTGAGGCCGCCCTCACTAAGTGATAGTGGTAGGCGGTTAGGTCTTCCTGTGTGGCTCCCTCCGCAGGCGGTTGGCTCTTTCGCATGGATTCCTTGGCTCTTTTCCAGGCTTCCCGCGAAACGCCGATTATATCGCGCTCGGTCGCGCTATATTCAGTTTCCGAGGGCTGTTCCGACCCTGCCATGCAGACTTGGGCCAGTTGTGGTCCGTGTGTCCTAGGCGTAGATCGAAAAGCTCTTCACACCCGAGAGGGTTCCTCTGTCGAGAGGGTGTGGTAGTCGACTGCGTTGTAGCGGATGGACTCGCCGCTTTTTCCCGTAGGAAAGCGCGAGTTGGCGGTTCCAGATTCGGTTTCAGATTCATCTGAGAAGTGGAGGATCCCGTCTCTGTTCGCCATGAAGTTGAAGCTCCCGAACGTCAGGGTGACGCTCTTCTCCAGTTCCTCGAACGCCGGGCGAGATTCCGGCGAGTGAGGCGTGACCACAACAGATCCGATCCGTATAGGATTGTTCGGAGCCGTAGTCGTTGGTTTCCAACGGGAGTTGGATGTCGATGAAGCCGAAGATGCCGGTGATCCAGCGCCTAAGTTTCCCAGAGACGGCGCCAATTGTCGAATCCCTGACTCGACAAGTCCCTTAGGTGACCCTATCGGGTTTCGATTAGGAGAAGTCATGGGCGCTGGTGAGATCATCGGCTAGACAGAAGGCAAGATTTACCCAGGTTCGGGGCCCTCGTAGAGGTAAAACCCTTACTCCCGCCTCGTGTCGATCTGTATTGGATGATTAGATCGGTTACAGGTTGCTCGAATCGAGAGTAGATCTCGAGTTCTGAGGCTTTTTGGTCGTGCGGTATTGCTTGGTCCTCTCCTTGAGGGCTCTCCTGGCCTTATATAGATGGCCAGGTCTCGAGTCCTACCCGGAGAGGGTTCAAAACCCTAGCTAGGTCGGTTACAAAACTACCTAACTTAACCCGCAAGTTTAGTGCGGGTGGGCTTCTGATAGGCCTTCTGGAGTCATCCAAGGGCGCCTCTTCTTGGGCCTTGACATTGGGCTTGAGAGGGGGTGTCCTTACCCGCAGGGTCCAAGATCTATGTCTCCGTCATTGATCATCAGGTGCCGACGGCATGGACTGCATTTCTCGCTATGCTACAGGAGATCCGAGACCCACAGGTGCATTAAGAGCTACAAGATGATCTAGTGGAACTTCTGTGGAGACTCAAGGGCAACGCCTAGTTTGATGTGTTTTAGTTTATGTTCAAAACTTGTTAAATTATGTTTTTATTCCATTGAAATATTTGATTTTCGTCGATTTGTGTGACAAACTCTGTGATAAAATTATGTTTTATCAAATCTGTGCCGAAATCACCTCGAATTTGGTTAACTGTCATGCTACGCCGAATGTATGCCAAAATTGTGCCGAATTTTGGCAAAAAATGAGGAATCTATGCCGAATCTGGGCGAAATCAAACGGCTGGGCCGGACGCCTGGGATTGTGGCCGGGAACTGTCATGCACACTGGGCGAAAATAGCGCCTTCTAGGCCCCGAACGGCGTTATTTTTCGCCAAAAAACGTCCTTGAATGCTGAATGGAGATGCTTTTGACATATTTGTTTTCTCTCCCACTCTTAGGCCAAAGTTGTTTTGCTAGTTTATGATATAAGCCACCCTGCCCCAGTTTCTCACATAAACCCGCTAGCTTATTACTCGAGCCTTTTAAACTAGTTATACCATAGAACTCTTAATAATAAGCCGGGCGGCTTATTGGGAAAGCTGGGGAGGTGGCATCTCCGCCGTGGAATGTTTTGTTTCTACATTCACCCACTTCGGATGGATTTCTCTTCTCGAAGAACAGATCGATGAAATTGCAATTTCAACACCGGTAAAACCACAAAACCCCCGTACACTCTCTAATAGCTACTTCAGCTCCCGCGGCACTGTACACCATGGTTTACATGGGCACATGTGACTATACAGTGACATGTTTCTGTCGTGCTGGTGCCATCACGCAACCACCACTGCGGCAGCCCGGCCGAAGTCGAAGCTCAGCATGGAGGCCCTGAACTTGGGCTGCTTCTCCGGCGACAGCGACCCGACCGCCACCGCGTCAACGGCAACCGTCGCCGCATCTCGCTGGGGCGTGCCGAGCCACTTGGACTGCATGTACTTGTGCTTCCTCCAGGGGCCCAGGTGCATGTTGTTCTCCTTCATGCACTGCTTGGCGGCGGCGCACATGGCCTTGACGACGCCGCGCAGCCTCTCGGCGCGGCCGACGAACACCTCCGGGACCGCGGCCACCAGCGTGCGGTAGTCGGCGCCGGCGCGCGCCACCTCGAACTCGGCGCGGAAGCTGGGCTCCACCACCACCCGCACCGCCTTGCCGCTCCGGGTCTGCACCGCCACGTCCACGTAGCTGTGCTCGCCTGCAAGTCGGAGAAGAAGAAAACTTCAGCATCGATTGGTGCCAAACTCTGTGAAGCAGGAGCAGGTTTCGGAGTGGTTACAGCAAGCAATTAAACGTGGTGTAATACATCTGGTCGGGCAAGTTGAGCTGATGTGGATGTGCAACGACTGTTGCAAGTTCATGGCAGAAATAATGGAGACGGTGACGGGTGCCTGCCGGGTTTTTTTTTTACTTGGCTATATTAACGTTATCGCACTGGAAGCGTCTCTTTCGTCGGCGTTGGATGTTCATGTCCATGTGAGCCATGTGACATTGATCAAAAGGAAACCCATTTTTATGTAAACTTGTGTAATGGTTAGTTACTTATTGAGTTCTTGCCTGCCGGCCGAAGTGTACAAGTCCCTCGAATTGGTTCGACAGGTCAGACGGCCTAGACGACCACGCAGGCACACGGTTCAGGCCAGCCGTGCATGCGCTTTTCTTTTGGAACTGGCAGCTCTTTAATCTTAGTTAACTACGTCTACGCCGTCCGAATTTTCGCTTTAGAAGGAACCAACTACTGTATCTGGAAAGCAACCAATTACCTGCAGGGATGTCCAGGGACCGCGTCCACTTGGACCTGCAGATAGCGCTGTTGTACCCGGCGTCGCGGAGCTGCGCAGCGACGCGCCGTAGCACGCAGCTCCGGCAGTCACCGCCCGCCGCCCGTCTCGCGCAGGAGCACACGGCGCGCGTCTTGTCCATGGCATCCTCCGCCACCGCCCGGATCCTGCTCTCGGCCGTGCTGGTCTTGCCCAAAGCCTCCTGCACATATGGCATCTCTCGATCAGAAACAGAGGATAGATTGTGTGCAGATGGGCAATTCACAGAACTACTCTCGATCGAGGAACACTCGCGCAACCAAATGGAGGGGAAGGGACTTACATGGAGCTGGGAGTGTTGCGCCTGCCAGAAGGCCTTGCTCTCGGCGGTGCCGCTGCCGCTGGATCCCTCCTCCTCGTCCTCCTTCTCCGGCCATCTCTCCGTCTCCCCGTCCTCCAAGAAGCTCAGCACCATGTTTGACAGGCTCATGTCGCCATCCATCGCTTCTTCCCTAACCATTGCAAGTGTTTTGAACTTTTGATCACTCTTCGCTCTATGATCGATCGATCGCCACAAAGTGTGGATGTGATCCTTTCTGTGCTGCTCTGCTCGGCTGTTAGCTCAACGGTGCTCTGATCCGACTCGGTCGACCCCAGGGTGGCTATAAATATGGGTCACCTGCCGGAAGCGTCGAGGGACGTGGAGAATGGGCAGCGGTGAAGCTGGGTGGTATTGTGCGGCGGGGCCCTGTGGTATTGTAGATGAGGCGACCGATCGATTGGAGACACGGCAGTAGGGCCCGCCTATTGATTGGCGCACGGGAACAGCACGGATCCACGTCAGGTACCAAACCGGATTCTATGTGCGCGGCATGGAACCCCATATCTACTTGGCCCCGTTTGTTCAAGGCACTTGGTGAAAGTGCACGGTGACCCACGTGTGGTTTTGGTAATTAATGACAATTTTTATGGACTAATAGTTTCATTGAGATATCCTTATAGGTTTGTCCATTGGCACCACTTGAACTCCATGTGTTGTATTCAAGGTTGGATGCCATCAAGATCATTGCTTATAATGAATATATTTGATATGATCAAGAAGAAGAATTTCTATGATATTATTGATCATATTGCAAGTATATCTTGAAGAAGGAGATTGTGTGAACATTCATGTTTACCTTCAAGACATCATCATCATGAATAAAGAGAAGATACTTAGTTGATCAAGTTGAAGTGCAAGTTCAAGATGAGCATCAAGAAGAGTTCAAATGTTTGATGTTTGCCACCTATATGGAGATTATTATCAAGTGAAGATGGACATGTGATAAGCTCTCCCATATTATCTTATGGGGGAGCAATTTACAAGTCTTCACAAAGCGAAGCGCAATCAAGAAAGGTGTTCCAACTTGAGGTGATTAAGATCGTCATCATGTATCTCAATTGGAATGCGCAAGACAAAGGTTACATTGATATGATTTCAATTTTACCGGTCTCATGAGGTTAGTAGGGAGACCGGGTTATAGCATAGATAACCATTCTATCAAGAGGGGCTCTCGAATGAGTTGCTTGATCGTATCGTTCGTAGAGAGCTCAAACCTTTGCATCTTTGGCATCATCTTTCTTGGTTCTTATTTTGGTTTTCTCCATGTGTGGTTTTAGAGCTTGTCTTGTTCTTCATGTCAAGCTCAAGTTTATCAAAAACGGATTTCGTATAGAAAACTTATTGCGTTTTTTGTTATTGGAGGTTTTGCCGGTTCCTATCTTATAGTGAGGTCTAGGATTTGCCCATTTGGTTTTATTCTCCCTTGTTGGACTATGATGTTTCACTGCATATTCTTGTAGTGCTCGTCGCTGCGATTTTAACGAGCCCAAGAACGTTGAAAACGGAGTCCGGATGCAAAAGATATAACCGTTTTCGTATCAATGTTTTCGCAGTTTTCAGGGGGGCGGAAATTCCGGTCTAAGGCCGAAAATTTCCGTCCAGGCCGGAATATTCCAGGGCAAAAATCCGGCCCGGCATCTGTGAGCGGGCACTCGCGCTCCAGGGGGTCCTGGGTCGTCCGGAAATTTCCGGGGTTGAAATATCCGCCCTGGGGGCCGGAAATTTCCCGTGTAAGTGAAAATTTTCCATCCCGGACGGCCCTAACGGCCATATTTCGTGGGAAGCTATAAATAGCCTTCTTCTTCCTCAAGATGAGGCTGCCCAACCCATTTCCTGTCTCCTCCATTGTTGACCTTCAAAAGATTGGGTTTGTCTCAATCCCTCCAATGATTCTTGCCCATTTTTAGGGAAAAGAGAGAGGAGATCTAGATCTACTATTCCACCAATCAATATCTCCTCTTAGTGAGGGGAATCCATTGGATCTAGATCTTGGGATTCATTTGTTGTTTTCCTTGTTCTTCCTCCTTCCTCCCTCCATAGCATTAGTTGCTTTGGTGGGATTTGGGAGAGAAGGACTTGTTCACTTTGTGTGTTCTTGCCATTGCATTAGGTGCATCGGTTTGAGTTCCCCACGGGATTCGTGAAAGAGAAGTTCGTGAGTTTGTTACTCTTGGGTGCTTGTTCACCGGAGAGATTGTTCCTCTTGGGTGTATTGAGCACCCTAGACGGTTAGTGCTTGGGGCTTCCACCTTGTTGCAAGAAGTTTTGTTGAGAGCCTCCAACTTACTTGTGGAGATAGCCTCAACCTCGTGTAAGGTTTGGTCACCGCCTTCAAGACGACCTCATAGTGGAAACGAGAATCTCCCTCACCGGAGAAGCTCAAGGAGAATAAGGTGTGCACATCCGTGCTATTGAGGAGCGCCTAGGTGGCTCCCCACCTCTCCAACGAAGACGTACTTCCCTTGGGAAGGAACTTCGGTAATCACATCGATGTCTCCTTGTGCTTCGGTTATTTCTATACTCTAGCTCGTTAATTATGCATTTACCTTTGTGATAGCCATCGTGCTTGAAGTCATCTTTCTTGCTATCACATAGTTGTATATCTTGCTTAGCATAATTTGTTGGTGCTCATAGGTAAACCTAGCTTGTATAGGTTTTGTGCTTGATAAATTAAACGCTAGTTTTATTCCGCATTTTTTCAAGCCTAAACCGTAATTATTTTAAACCGCCTATTCACCCCCGCCCCCTCTAGGCGGCATCCTTGTACTTTAAATTGGTATCAGAGCAAGGGCTCTCATTTATAGGCTTCACCGCCTTGAGAGTAATGATGTCGCTTAGTGAATTAGTGCACGATCCCACATTTCATTTCGATGGCACAAACTATGATGTTTGGAAATTTCGTATGCTCATTTATTTCCGGGTCATGGACCCACATATGGAGCAAATTGTAGAGATGGGTTTTTCTCCTCCAAAGGATCCTCAAAATCCAACTTTAGAGGAAGAGAAAAACTTATCTCTCGATGCTCTTGCTATTAATGCGTTTTTCCTTCTTGTGAGCCTTGTAGTTATTAAGCCACTCTTTCCTATCCGGAATGCTCATGAGGTATGGACAAAGCTTCAAGATAAATATGGAGTGTACAATATTGAAGACGGTGATTGTTCTTCATCCGTTTCCGTTCGTGATGAGTTCTCAACTTCTTATACTTCACCAACATGTGGTAAGCCACAAACTAATGAGATGGTGAGTAGTGATAGGCTTTGCAATAATGATAGTGAGCTTATTATTGATGATCCTCCATCTCTATCTTATTGCCATGCCTCATCTTTGGACTTAAACACAACTAGTACCAAAAATATTTTACATTCTTGTGTTGATAGTCCTTGCATATCATGTCAACATTGTGTGTCTAAATCTCATGATGGCATGCTTGCTTTATCTTGTTCCCATGATAAAAATAATTGTGTTTCCCCTAGTCTTTGTGTGGCTAACAATGTAAAGGAAACCCAACTCTCTATGGAACAAGATGTGGACTTGAGTGGTGCCTCAAGTAATGATATATCATCATCTACCACTTTTTGCCTCATGGCCAAGGATTCAAAGGTATCTTCTACTTTGAACCCCAATATATCTCATGATGATAGAGATGAGTGGATAACTTTGTGGTTAGCTAGCCTTGATGGTGAGACCAAGAAAAATGTGAATGCTCTTCTAGAACAACTTCATGAGGCTAACTCTCTTATAGATGAAAAGGAGGATATCATCATGACTTTGGAAAGTCATAATGGCGGTCATTCTATCAAGGACAAAGAGCTTGAAAAGGATTTTGAGAAAGAGCATTCCCTTAAATCTTCTCTTGAAGAGAAACTATATAGTCTAGAAGAAACCTATGCTATTAGTGTTTCTAAGCTTAGAAGGGACAATGAATTATCTCTTGCTCTTGCTAATGGCCTAAAAACTAAAAATTATGATGCTTGTGCTACTAACTCTATTTCTTGTGAAGCATCCATATTAAAGGAGAATGTTGAGCTACGGGCTCAACTTGAGTTGCTAACTAGTAATTATGGGAAATTGGAAGAAGCTCATGAAAAGCTCTCAAGCTCTCATGAGAATCTTCTAGTCTCCCATGAGAGGCTAAAATTAGCTCATGAGGCTATTTTAACTAAGGTAACATCTTGTGAGCCTCATGTGGACAAAGGCACAACCTCTACTCTAAATTCTATATTGCCTTTTGCTAGTCCTAGTAATTCATCCTCTCATAATGTGTCCACATCTTGTGATGAATTGCTTTCATTGCCTTGTTGCTCTAATAATGATGCATCTACTTCCTCTAGCTCTTGTGTTGATACTAACCATGTAGAGGGAATCAAAGAGCTCAAGGCCCAAGTCACTTCCTTGAAGAAAGACTTGGAAAAGTGTCATAAAGGGAAGTCCACACTTGACAATTTGTTGAGTGTCCAAAAATCCCCCAATGACAAGAGAGGACTTGGATTAATTTCCAATTACAAGAACAAGTCCAAGGTATACAAGAAGAAGGGCCATGAACAAGTCAAGAACTTGGCCAAGATTGTTTGCTTCAAGTGCAAGGTTGAAGGGCATCATGTTAGATCATGCCATTTGAAGAAGAAGCAACTTATTGAGAAGCAACAAGGAAAGCGGCCACAAGGTCAACATCAATCTCAACTTCAAGTTGAAGAAAGGCCTCTTCCTAGAAGACTCAAGCTAGTTCTTCTCAAGTGGAGAAATCAACTAAGAAGAATGGAAGGAGTCGGTGTTGCTATTTATGCCGTGAAAAGGTCCATCTTGCTTCTTCGTGCACTAACGGTACATTATTCAACCCTATCATAATTGATGATGTGTATTCCATTCGTAAGGATAATGTGGGCAATGTGTTTGCCAAATATGTTGGTAATCAAAGTGGTGTCAAGAAAAGAACCATTTGGGTTGCCAAGCCTATTGTGACTAACCTCTTAGGACCCAACTTGGTTGGGGACCAACAAGCTCAAACTTGATCAATAGGTGTTATTGGAGGGCATTGGAGACTTGGCTATATCATGAAGATTAAGGGATCTTCATCACTTAAATTTTCCTCAAGCCAAGTCATTTGGATTATCATGTCTCTATCTCATATTCCATGCTCCTTCTTGCGGTAACTTGTATTTACATTTTATATATACATTGAAAGTTGCTTGCCCCTTTGCATGTGTTGGTTTTGTACCTTGATTGTATTTTGTATATGTTGTGCTTACTACTTACTTATCCTTGAGTAATCAAGTATGTGTTTGTCGGTTCGCACAACATGTATGTGTGAGTTTTCATTGAGCCTTATTGTATCTTGCTTGTATCTTATTTGGCTCTTTTGAGTGATTAATGGACTTTCCTATTTTTGGGGAATGATATGCCTTGGCACTTCACGATCCTAAAATGTGTGTACATGAGCAATACCATTTAGTGTTGATATTTCAATATTGTCTAGCATCTATGTGGTATGTCATGCTCATGAGAAATTCAATTCTATAGTGTCTATTAATCATCTCTAGTTGTTCTTTATTTGCCTCTTGTTGAAAAGATAAGGATTATCACATTATGGGGGAGTAATATCCTTTGTGCATATTACAAACCTAAAGAATGTGAACATTTGAGGTTTTGCCACCTAGAATTGATATTGTCAATTATCTTGTTCCTATGTGGCATGTGTTCTCAAACAAGTTTCAATTTTCTTAAATGCTTTTATTTGCTCATATTTTTGGATCTTGTTTGTGAGAGAGTTTCTTGGTGCGGTTTTCCTCAAATGTGCACTAGTATGCATTATCTCGGAAATCGGTTGCTTCATATTATATTAATCATTGCTTTGCATGATCGTTCGACTATTGAGGCCACCAAGAATATCTATTTAAGCATGGTGTTTTAATTCATATCCTTTTCATATGCTTTTATTTTGTGAATATGATCATGAATATCTATGCAACATACCACCGAGAAATAACTCCGTACTCCTTGTCCTTGACAAGTGATAATATTATTTGTGGTAGAATTTATTGATCATATTTTACTTGTGCTATTACTTTTATTTTTCATATTTATTGCCAAGAAATTGCTTTGTGCTCACTCCCGTTGTCTTCCTTGCCTATTGAGAATCCCTTTGTTTTACTCGTATTTGTTTGGTGTTCTAATTGCTAAAGCTAAAGCAAGGATCCCATTTGTGTGCATATTGTATTAAAATTCAAAATTATGAATAATGCACAAATCATTGGGGAGCTTTCCTATATTATTTAGAACACTAGTTTTCTTCTCTTTTCTTGAGATCTTTCTCAATTGGTATTTAATCCCGATGACGTGTCTTTAGGGAAGACAAACCTTTTCGTCTTGGTACTTTGTGCCATGATGAAAAGTGTAGAGGGTTTGGTTTAGTTGTTGGAACCTTGCTCTTTTTGGTAGTTGGTTATCTTACTCATTGCTTTATTTTTCAAATTGATCTATTTTGGATATTGGACTTCTTTTTGTTAATGAATCTTTCTTTTGATATCTATTTTGGGAGTTCAATATCTCATATCTTGTTGTAACTTTTAATTGGTTTCTTTGAAATGTCAATTGGTTCTTTGTGATCTCGTTTTCACTTGTCTTTTGGTTCTTGAAAATCTTTGCATGCATATATACTAAAGTATTTGTTATGGCATGCTTACTTTATTTGATGCAATATATAGGGTAAACTCCACCGAATCCTAAATAGGCTAAGATGTGCATGAAATTCAATTTATATCTATATGAACATATTTATGTGGAGCTTATCCTATGTATTGTAGTTTTTCTAACTACTTTGGACCCAATGTGTTTGGGGACCATTTTGTGCTTAAATGTGTTTTAGGTACATTTGAGATGCATTGGATGCTTGCCTCATTCTCAAGGAAGGTGTTGTCACCATGATCTTATCGGAGTCAAGCTAGGATGATGGATTAACTCTTATCCACAACAACATCTCCAATGCGATCTTGGTAACAAGTATCTCTCTTGCATACTATTCTTGTATTCAACCTTGTGTAGGTTGCATCTTGGCATGAAAATTCTTTATTTGTAAAATTATTCTCCATTTGTGATACTTGATTCTTCCAAAACATTGCAACTATCTATTTTTTCCTTATTGTTATTTGTGATGTTTTTGGTGTGTTTGTCTTGGAAATTAATTTATCCCCATTTAAGATAAAATTGAGCTATGTTCTATGCTTTCAATTAAAAAAAATCTTATTGGCGTATTTATGACTTTCTCTTGGATATCATGTTCTTCACTTTCGTAACTATTTTTTGTGTACATGCTTCTTTGTGGATACATATTATCATGATTTTTGTCCACTTAGAAACTTATACACATGAGAGGAGTTACATCTCTTTTTGGTATCCTATTCCTTTGAAGTCCACCCTTCTTATACCCTTTTCATTTTTGGTGACTCCTCAAAGTATTTTCCTTATGAGTGCTTGTCTTATATTATTTCATCTTGTTCACTCATTAGTTTTTGAGTTTTTTTTGTCTCTCATGCTTACCTTGGTGGGCATGTTGGTTTCCTTATGTATGGTTGAGCCTTGTATCATGATGTTCCGTTCATTTGGTATCTTTTTGCTCAATCATTCATTTATTTTCTTCAAGTGCTATTCCTAGTTTGCCTTTTATGATTTCTTGCATTTTTTTGTGTGTTTTAGAGGATATTGGGGGAGTGATGATCCCATATTTGTGCACTTTGTATTCAAATGCAAAAACTCTAAGTAGTGCATGAACATTGGGGAGCTTCATGATTTTCTTTAGAACACTATTTTGCTAAAATCATAAAATCTTTGGTTCCATTAGCTTTTCGAATCCTTTGTTTGTTCTCATCCTCTTGGAAGAAGTTTTAAATTAATATAATCTTATTTTCAATCTTTGGACCCTCAATATAGTTTGATCCCCCATCTATTCGTCATTGAATATGCATTTGTTTTCACTCATATTATGAGAAATGCAAAAATTGTAGGGGAGCTCTTACTATATTGACCTTCTACATTTTTTCGCCCATTTCGGAAATGGATGCCAATGGGGGAGAAGTTTAGAGGGTTTAAGGGAATTTGGTTTAAATATTTTGGTTTTGTTCTTTAGCATTTTTGCCTTCCATTGTCATGCATCCATGTTTATTGCTTTGCGTGTTTGCTTAATTCATTATATAAACCCTCGTAAAAGGGATTGTCATCAATTACCAAAATGAGGGAGATTGAAAGTTCATGGTGACCCACGTGTGGTTTTGGTAATTAATGACAATCCTTATGGACTAATAGTTTCATTGAGATATCCTTGTAGGTTTGTCCATTGGCACCACTTGAACTCCATGTGTTGGATTCAAGGTTGGATGCCATCAAGATCATTGCTTATAATGAATATATTTGATATGATCAAGAAGAAGAATTTCCATGATATTATTGATCATATTGCAAGTATGTCTTGAAGAAGAAGATTGTGTGAACATTCATGTTTACCTTCAAGACATCATCATCATGAATAAAGAGAAGATACTTAGTTGATCAAGTTGAAGTGCAAGTTCAAGATGAGCATCAAGAAGAGTTCAAATGTTTGATGCTTGCCACCCATATGGAGATTATTATCAAGTGAATATGGACATGTGATAAGCTCTCCCATATTATCTTATGGGGGAGCAATTTACAAGTCTTCACAAAGCGAAGCGCAATCAAGAAAGGTGCTCCAACTTGAGGTGATTAAGATCGTCATCATGTATCTCAATTGGAATGCGCAAGACAAAGGTTACATTGATAGGATTTCTATTTTACCGGTCTCATGAGGTTAGTAGGGAGACCGGGTTATAGGATAGATAACCATTCTATCAAGAGGGGCTCTCGAATGAGTTGCTTGATCGTATCGTTCGTAGAGAGCTCAAACCTTTGCATCTTTGGCATCATCTTTCTTGGTTCTTATTTTGGTTTTCTCCATGTGTGGTTTTAGAGCTTGTCTTGTTCTTCATGTCAAGCTCAAGTTTATCAAAAACGGATTTCGTATAGAAAACTTATTGCGTTTTTGTTATTGGAGGTTTTTGTCGGTTCCTATCTTATAGAGAGGTCTAGGATTTGCCCATTTGGTTTTATTCTCCCTTGTTGGACTATGATGTTTTACTGCATATTCTTGTAGTGCTCGTCGCTGCGATTTCAACGAGCCCAAGAACGTCGAAAACGGAGTCCGGATGCAAAAGATATAACCGTTTTCGTATCAATGTTTTCGCAGTTTTCAGGGGGGCGGAAATTCCGGTCTAAGGCCGAAAATTTCCGGCCAGGCCGGAATATTCCGGGGCAAAAATCCAGCCCGGCATCTATGAGCGGGCACTCGCGCTCCAGGGGGTCCTGGGTCGTCCGGAAATTTCCGGGGTTGAAATATTCGCCCTGGGGGCCGGAAATTTCCGTCCCGGGAGGCCGGAAATTTCCGGTGTAAGTGAAAAATTTCCATCCCGGACGGCCCTAACGGCCATATTTCGTGGGAAGCTATAAATAGCCTTCTTCTTCCTCAAGATGAGGTTGCCCAACCTATTTCCTCTCTCCTCCATTGTTGACCTTCAAAAGCTTGGGTTTCTCTCAATCCCTCCAATGATTCTTGCCCATTTTTAGGGAAAAGAGAGAGGAGATCTAGATCTACTATTCCACCAATCAATATCTCCTCTTACTGAGGGCAATCCATTGGATCTAGATCTTGGGATTCATTTGTTGTTTTCCTTGTTCTTTCTCCTTCCTCCCTCCATAGCATTAGTTGCTTTGGTGGGATTTGGGAGAGAAGGACTTGTTCACTTTGTGTGTTCTTGCCATTGCATTAGGTGCATCGGTTTGAGTTCCCCACGGGATTCGTGAAAGAGAAGTTCATGAGTTTGTTACTCTTGGGTGCTTGTTCACCGGAGAGATTGTTCCTCTTGGGTGTATTGATCACCCTAGACGGTTAGTGCTTGGGGCTTCCACCTTGTTGCAAGAAGCTTCGTTGAGAGCCTCCAACTTACTTGTGGAGATAGCCTCAACCTCGTGTAAGGTTTGGTCACCGCCTTCAAGACGACCTCATAGTGGAAACGAGAATCTCCCTCACCGGAGAAGCTCAAGGAGAATAAGGTGTGCACATCCGTGCTATTGAGGAGCGCCTAGGTGGCTCCCCACCTCTCCAACGAAGACGTACTTCCCTTGGGAAGGAACTTCGGTAATCACATCGGTGTCTTCTTGTGCTTCGGTTATTTCTATACTCTAGCTCGTTAATTATGCATTTACCTTTGTGATAGCCATCGTGCTTGAAGTCATCTTTCTTGCTATCACATAGTTGTATATCTTGCTTAGCATAAGTTGTTGGTGCTCATAGGTAAACCTAGCTTGTATAGGTTTTGTGCTTGATAAATTAAACGCTAGTTTTATTCCGCATTTTTTCAAGCCTAAACCGTAATTATTTTAAACCGCCTATTCACCCCCCCTCTAGGCGGCATCCTTGTACTTTCACTTGGCCACATTTATTTCTAGAGTTTTGGCGGGATTATTCCGTAAAACCCCGGGTGAAGGGATAGAGTAGAGCTACATTTCTTTTGAGAGTCTCTCGTTCTTGGCCGGGCAAATCCCGAGCCTCTCGCGGCGGCGCTGCTGGCCGGAGATGGCGGAGGAGATGCGCCGGAGTTTCTCGTGTAGATAGTAGGTTTAGGTTTAGCTCGTGTTGTTCCCGTGTGGTGTTTTGGAGTAGTGCTTTGAATCACTCCAGCCGGATCCATGGCGTTCCTAGGTTTCTCTTCTTCGGACGACTCCTTTGGTGGCGAGAGGGATGGAAGTTGAAGCTGCAAGCTATGGCGATCTCTGCAAATAAGGTTGTGTTGAGCTTCATTGTCTCGGTGTTCCCGCACTGCGCCGAGCAGTTGATGCCATATCCTCCAGCTGTTCTTCCGAGGTGGAAGGAGGGGTGGGAGGAGGATGGTATCGGCTCTGGAATAAAGCGTACTTATCGGATTCCTTGCTGCTGCTATTTTACTGCCTTGCCTCCTCCATTCCGTGGCAGGTTTTGGAGTCTTGATGGCGAATTTGTTATCAAAGAGCAGAGGTGGGGAATCTTCGCTCTTATGCCGCTGGCGATCGCTGGATCTTTCGACTTACTAGCCATCGTGGAGATGGCAGGGAGGTATGAAGATGCAGTGATGGGTGGCGTGCGGCGAGTCTGGAGTGTCGAAGCTGAAAGTAAAGTATGGGCACCTAGAGGGGGGGGTGGGTGAATAGGTGCTACGACCAATTTTAATTTTTCTTAAAGTTTAGGCTTGACACGAAGGTAAATTCTCTAGATAGTGCAACTAGTGGTGAATTTACCTATATTGCAAGGCAAGCAATTAATGCAACTAGGACAACACTTAATACAACAAGTACTACAATAAATGCTAGAAGTACGAGTAAGTAAGGAGAGGGGAACGAGGTAACCGATGGAAGCACACGGAGACACGATGTATTCCCGAGTTCCTCCTTGTTAAGGGAGTACGTCTCGTTGGAGGGGTGTGAGCTCGCCACGAAGGCCTACTCAACGCCACAAAGGCCTCACCCTATTCTCCGATGAACTCCGCCACAAAGTCCTAGTTCACCTTCACTATCGAACCCCTTTGAGGCGGGGATCGAGTCCTTTACAAACAAGTTTGGGGCACACACCCACAACCAAATTGGGGGCTCCCAACTCTTCACAAATCACCAAGAGTAGCAAGAAGCCTAGGTTCTCCACAAGAGGAAACCCTAGGCAAAGATGTGACGCCCCGAGATCGGGCACTATGCAGATCTCAACATTCCCGCCAAAATCCACATAATAACCGATTCCAGGTTGCCACTTGTGATAACATTACAACAGTTCACGAATATTCCGCAACAACAACAGAAAAGATATATACAAGACGACTCAAACGAGTCAAGGATACAACTGATACCATACAAAGATCCAAATAACAGCGGAAGAAACAACATAGTGTCCGACTACGGACAAGATACAAATTGGACTAAGAGTCCTGAAGATAACCGATGGCGTCCAATCCCTGCCCAGGCCAAGCCGGAGGGATTCCCAAGCTAACGTCGTCAGACTTCAAACCTGTTGACTGCAATGTGGAATATGCAGCCACGAAAAGGATTCGTGGGTCAGTACGGTTAAGTACTGGCAAGTGGATAACCCATACTCACAAGATACCAGCGTAACCAATCATCACAAGATACAAATACTTTGGGTACAACGGAAAGGAAGGGATTATTGCAAAGGAGCGGCAGCTGGCTGCACTAACTAACTACAGAGACTCGCTACAACATCCAGCTAAAAGGAAGGGATAAGATAGCGTATCAGAACCAACTACACTACTCACCAAACAATACCCATCCAATGTTACCCCCTACTAAGGACGCAACCCAAGGAAACTCACACGGTTGATTAAGATGACATTCATTTTGATGGTGGAAGTAATCTATATTACTAGTCAAGTTATCATCGTTAAGTGTAAGTTGTCTGAGTACTTGTTAGCCAGCACTTTCACCAAGTCATCCATAACCGCGTACAACACGGCTTCTCGAGAAGATTTAACCCTGCAGGGATGCACCAATTTGGCCGTACACGTAAGAATAACCCGCCAGACGGGGGATCAACCCACCAAGCGAGGTACTCAACACAACCCAACTCTTCTTCGCATCAAGCCAAAAGAACCACATGTTGTGCGTGCGCGGCTAATCGATCCCCCACGAAGAAAAGGGGGACCCTCATAGCACTCTAAGACCACGCCGCCCTAAATGCCGACTACAAAAGTTCCACCCTGGCGCCAAGGGCTCGCATCTGCATATGCATGCATCAAATGGAAAGCCCGAACTAAGTGTGGCGATTTGGACGAGATGCGAATCGAATCAGAGTTGCGGGGGGCGCCCATACTCGCTTCCCACATGCGGTTAGTGCGCTCATCATGGATCAATGGACAAGACCCTTTTCCTAATTAGGGTCGACACTAGCAGGCCTCAAAACCACGCCGGGCCTCCTGCCGGTGCCTTATCATCAAATTATTATTACCCAAAACATTAACATGTTGTTGATTGAATTGAAACCCAACTATCAAACTAAACAGGTGATAAGACAGACAACGAGACTTGAGCGCAAACAACACTAAGCATGCAACTACGACACAAGGCCAACAGGGTAAACAAACAACAGTTAATAGGAAGTGGAAGGAAGGCTATATCATGGTTGTAAGGTAAACATATGATAGGATCGAGACACAAGCATCGAATCATAAGGCTAGCATAAGAACAACGGAAAGAATCGGTAACAAGTGATGAAAGGCAGCCATAGGCAGCAAGTGAGTATACTTACCTGGAATCCAGCAAGTAGAGGTACATCCGAAGAACTTGTCGTTGCTCACATCATCTCAACGTCCTATCCGCGAAGAAGCAACGAACTAGAACAAACACCGGATGCAACAATTACTTCTACGGCAAGAGATCCAGCATGATCAAGATATGGATGCATGACAAGTTTAAGGATGCATCAAAGATAAGCTAGTTGACATGGTAAACATATTTAAATGGGGCCATATGCAATTTGGGTTGCATATGGAAAACCCCATGGATTAATGTTGAATTAAATGATCTACAAATAACCATCATGTGAAAGTTGATTAGAATGATGCATGGATGAGGAAAACGATGAGAAAACAACAATAGCTTCAATTTGAAAAGGTGTTTACCAAGTTTGGAAATTTATTTATTAAGTTATGAAATTTGCCTTCTTAAGTGAGTTACACAAGCATTTGTTGTTTTCACCAATTTTAAATGTTCATAACAGATAACAAAAATTATATTTGGAAAGAACACAAAATTTTAGATGGAATACATATTTCATTTGTTGAATTTGGATTTTAGATGAGCAAGTTATTAAATTGACAATTTTAAATGCATTAAATAAGAAACCGTTGTTTTCAGCAATTTAAATTATTCAAAACAGAAAAACAAAGTTTATATTTGCAAAGTTCAGAGAATTTTGATTGGAAAGCATATTTTACTTTTCAAATTTGGAGTTAAAATGAATCAGTTATGATTTTTGCAATTAAATCAATTTAACTTGAGCCGGAAGCCCAACATCTAATTTAGGAGGTTCGAGTTATTTATCTACCCATCAAGATTAAATGTTGTTTAACATGGCGAGATAATATAAGGATGAGCTATGCAATTTTAAATGGAACCGGAACAATATTTAATTATCCCAACTCATTCCATATTTAATTATTAGGTGACATTACTATTACCCGCACCCACAAGATGCAATGCAACACATGAATGATTTAATATGCACGATATAGATGACTTTAGAAAATAGGCATATAGGTTATAGGGTTGGGGTTTGGGTTCGCACGTTGGAAGGAGGGTATTCGGATAACGCAGGTGTCGTTGGTGCGTGGAGGAAGTAGACGTTGTAGTGGAAGTAGTCGTTGCCGAGGTCTTTGGCTCGTAGAGGAAGTAGTCGACGTAGTTGTTCTCGTTCCATAGTCGTAGTAGTAGTGGCCGAACCGCGACATCACCGTCTTCGGGGTGGTTGGAGAACTTGGCGGCGTCGTGGTACAAGGCGCCCACAACGGCGGCCAACACAATGCGTACAACGACGGACATGAGCGAAGATCTTGTCGAAAGTGTAGTCGTGGGCGTGGTTCGGTACAACGTTCTCGAGGTGGCGGTACTTGTCGGCGATGGTCTTGTCGATGCGGTACCGTTCGGTGTACAACTCGGCAGCGTCACGGTCACGAAGAAACGAGCACGAAGGCCTCGGTCACAACAACGTAGCACATGCACAGACGGATACCCGGGAGGCACCACTCTTCTTGCGAGACTTGTGTCGAACAACCAACGAGCACGAGTGGCGGAGCTGCTCCACACCGAGGTCGAGGAGGACGGCGGGCAGCGGACATGTAGGCTCGGCCATGGGAACCCACGGTAGCAGGAGTTGCGGCGGCGCCGAGCTGTGAGTAGAGAGAGGAGGGCGACGGGGTCGGCGACGTCCGCCGCGGGGACTCGAGGCGGGGCTTGGCGGGGACGAGCTCCTGGCCGGCCCGGAGATGCTGCAAAGGCGGAGGTGGTCGGGGAGGAGAGGATGCCGGCGACGGGAGCGCGCCTTCCGGCCATGGAGAGGAGGCCACGGGAGGGGGCAGGGCGGAGATGGCGACGGCGGCCTGGTTCCTTCCGGTCGCCCGTCGTCGGCGAGGTGAGAGGGAGGCGGCGGACGGAACAGAGGAGAGGTCGAGGGCGGCGCTGCTCGGAGGTGGGGAGGATGCCGGCGTCGGTGGCCACGCTGGTGTGGCCGGCGCGGGAGAGGGAGGCCAGGAGGCGGCTGAGGAGGGACAACGGCCATCCGCGCAGGGAGAGGAGCAGCAGCGGTGCCGGGCGCCGTCGGCCGGAACGGAGGAGGGCGAGGTGAGCGTGGGTTCGCGACCTGGGAGGGCTGGCGGCGCGTCAGGTTGGGGATCGATCGAGGAGAAAGGGATCGATCGATCCCCTGTATCTCCCGTGCGTGCGTGTGGGTTCTGTGCGTGTGTGCGTTGTGTGGGCTACGGGGTGGGCTTAGGGTTAGGTGGTGGGCTGGCTGGACTGGGCCTTGTTGGCCTGGTCTGGCCACCCAAAACATTTTTTTTTCTTCTCTTTTGTTTTATTATTTTCAGAAAGTGCTTTGTACTATTAAAATTTGATTAATCAATCGAACAAATTTTATAAAATAGGAGTTGATGAATTTTAAACAATGTGCAAGTTTTAAATGCAGGATGTTGCACGGGGTTGTCATGCGATGCAAAAATAAAAACAACAATCAATTCTATTTGGGGGGGGAAACCCCGGACGTTACAGACGACACCACTAACAAGGGATTGCGCCCTCGCAATCCACCTACTAACCCGGGAGGGGAAAGAAGTTCGACTATCGATCCTTCATGCTTCCAGTTGATCTCCTCGACACCACTAACAAGGGCTTCTCGACACCACTAACAAGAGATTCTTGCTCGGGCTGATGACGATGTGCTTCCACCAGGAATCTTCCGATGATCGAACCTATTAGGTTAAAGGCTCAGAAAACGTCCACCCACGTAGGATCCTAAAACTTTGAAAGATAGACAAGGGGGGAGACTCCAAAACAAATAAGATGGGAGGGGAAATAGAATAGAGATAAGGAGAAAACAAGAATCCTATTGAGATGTTTCCAAAACAGTTTTAACAGAAATAGTTTTTGACACTCTATAAACAACGACCGTTAGCGAGGTTATCCTACAGGCTTTGCGGAACCGTTGCTTCGATAACCATTCGTATCGAAACAATCTCGGGAATCGGAAACCATGCTCTGATACCATTTGTGACGCCCCGAGATCGGGCACTATGCAGATCTCAGCATTCCCGCCAAAATCCACATAATAACCGATTCCAGGTTGCCACTTGTGATAACATTACAACAGTTCACGAATATTCCGCAACAACAACAGAAAAGATATATACAAGACGACTCAAACGAGTCAAGGATACAACTGATACCATACAAAGATCCAAATAACAGCGGAAGAAACAACATAGTGTCCGACTACGGACAAGATACAAATTGGACTAAGAGTCCTGAAGATAACCGATGGCGTCCAATCCCTGCCCAGGCCAAGCCGGAGGGATTCCCAAGCTAACGTCGTCAGACTTCAAACCTGTTGACTGCAATGTGGAATATGCAGCCACGAAAAGGATTCGTGGGTCAGTACGGTTAAGTACTGGCAAGTGGATAACCCATACTCACAAGATACCAGCGTAACCAATCATCACAAGATACAAATACTTTGGGTACAACGGAAAGGAAGGGATTATTGCAAAGGAGTGGCAGCTGGCTGCACTAACTAACTACAGAGACTCGCTACAACATCCGGCTAAAAGGAAGGGATAAGATAGCGTATCAGAACCAACTTTTTGGTGTTTGATGACAACATAAGGATTTCACGGGGATTAACAATATGAACTAAAGAAATGGTGTCCAAAAAATAGACGGAGTTCTTCCTCGATGTGTGTTGTGAGGCACACACTTCATAGGCTTTGCTCCCCCTATGTTTTAGACACCAAGCCGTCTAAACAAGTTCATAGAAACATGCATAGATAATAATAGAGATAAAACAAGCAAGATAATAGTAGCATAGCCACGGGAAGGGTGACACAATGACGTCACAAGGTTCCACACAAATAATACGAAGTTTCAAACGAAGAAAACGAACTAAAGATAACAGAGCACAAGCCTATAAGATCGAAATCAAAAGGCAAAAGACTCGTGCTCCCACCCTTGCAAAGCCCGTGGAATCCTAATATGGGACTCCTTCTCCCCCTTTGGCATCAAGACGCCAAAAAGGGAAAACGAGTCCGACTAACGTCCCATGAGATCACTCCATGTCGACATATTCTCCATGGCGCTCAGCGTCATCTTCCTCTTCCTCTTCATTGTGGAGAGCTCCCAATCCAGCAGCATCAAAGTCATCCTCATCAGATAGCTCCTCCTCATCATCAACATCAGCTGGAGGCACTCCGAAGTAGAAGTCATCATCATGGATTGCATGCACCTCAATGGGGACAAGATCAGCAGCAGCAAGAGAGGGAGGATCAGCAGGCACTTGAATCCTAGCAGCCCTGCGGTCGGCGTTCTGAATACGCCTAGACTCCTTGGCCAACTCCCTAGCCTCATGGGCAATCGCCCTAGTGTCCTTGCACATGTTGAACATTGCCTTGAAGAACTTAGAAATGCCACTAGAGGAATGCTCAGAAGTACCACTCGTGGAGGCAGAAGGAGTGGCCATGGGTGATTTGGACTTTGCCTGAGCATACTCCGGAATCTCATCTCCATTAATGAAGGAAGGAACCAACTTCTTGCCCTTGACCACTTGATAGTTGTTCATGTTCTCAACTCCCACTTTGGCATTTATGAACTTCTGAATCAATGGGCCATATGCGGGCTTCCTCTTCTCCATGACCCCAATGCAGAATCTCACGGTATATGAAGTCCATCACATCAATCCTCCTTTGGTTCTTAGGCCTAGTGAGGAACATGAGGTTCACCATGAAGGCCCTAGTAGCAGAGTAATCACCAGCCTTGATCACAATGGTGGCATGGAAGATCTTGGACAGCAAGTTGTAGAAGGGGTACATGTTGGAGTTGAAAGGCCTAGTTTTGCCTTTAGTATTAGGAGGATAGCAAAAAGCCAAGCTTGAGTTGTCATACTCTGGTCCTTCATGAATTCTGTAGCCATGATCAGCATAGGTGGCAGTCCAAGTGTATCCAATTGCCTCAGCAAACTCATTCAAGTTGCTAGTAATCTTCTCCTCCCCACGCATCCAGGTCATAGTGCGTCGGGCATCACCCGTGTCGTGGAGAGTGTAGTAGAACTGAGCAACCAATTCAGGGCAATACTCACACTCAGTATCCAGAAGAGGTATCAAACCAAGCTTCAACAGGCAGTCATGCACATGGCGGAGATCATCATTCTTGTGCCTATTATAGAAGTCCATGTCAATCTGAGCCTGCTCACAGACAAGAGGGCGCTAGGCCAGAATAGAAATCCCCCCAACACTTGAGCTGAAGGTTAGTCCAGAAGCGAGGATCCTCACAGGTGGAATCAATAAAGCGGTACAGGGTTCTTCCGCTTGATGTGCTTCCACTGAGGAATAGTGCATTCCTTCAGATTTCCTTCGGGTACCCTCTCAGTCTGATCATCATCACGAGATATCCCACGAGGACCGGAAGTGCGACCCCTATTAGGGCGAGCACCCCTCCCGGCAACGGACTTCCTTTTCAAACCAGTACGAGCTCCAGGACCTGTGAATAGAGGACATAGGAATAGCAAAAGGTAAGTGCATATGCCATACGGGTCAAAGGAACTCCAAAGGGTTTAGTTCAGTGCAAAATCTCAAATTTCTGGCAGCATCCGGAAAATTCCGGCTGAGCCCGGAATCATTCCGACTGGGTCGGAATGGTCCGGAATATTCCGGGTGGGACAGAATGGTCCGGAATATTCCGGGCTCCTCGATCTGACTCGAGAAAATGCCCAAAAACTCGAAATCTTGACTCAAAAACTGAACCAAACATCAAGGGGTACCATAGAGATGATCCTAGAGTAGATCTACGTGCTGGAAAACGTGGGAGAGACAAAACTTAAGATTTGGATCTAAGTCTAGATTGGCGAGTGGTTAGACTAGATCTAAGAAACCATGGCATCTAGGTAGGGATTGGCACGAAGAATAAGTTGATAGAACTTGGAACTAGATCAAACCCTAGGTGAGATTTCATCTAGAACCAAAATCAACCAACCAAAACAAAAAAAGAAGAGATGCCAAACACAATACCTTCCATGGGGGAGTCCTTGTCCAAAGGAGGGATCAAACAATCCTCCTTAGGGGCAACGGGGACGAAATCGGCGAACTATGGTGGCTAGGGCACGGGAGGAGGGAAAGGACTGGAAGAAAACTGCCCCCCCCCCCTCGTGCGTGCGGGACTATTTATAAGGAAAAACGGTCCATCCGGATAGCCCGGAAAATTCCGGCCCAATCCGACCTACCCGGAATGATTCTGGGCTAGCCGGAAAATTCCGGGAAGACCAGCGAAAAGCTCCAAACTTTTCCAGAGAAGACAGTTTTGAATGGCTAGGAAAGATGTGGCTTTGTGTGGAGTAAGGCATATGCATAGATGAACATGTGAGAGGACAAAAATAGAGCAAAACATGGGTTAGAGTTCCTAGTCTTACTCCTCGGGGAAGATGCAAATAAGATCGAAATAGCAACGAGGAGTAGTGTTCGGATAGATACCACAATAAATCACAAGATATTCAACTAAGAACCAACTCTTCAAATGAGAAGAGGTTGGTGGACTAAGCCACCGTGTAAGAGTTTATGGTATGCAACCGCGAAGATATATCTTGGGTGCATCGCCATTACTCAACATTGAAGCTCACAATTCAACATTAGAAATAGAGAGTTAACAATGGAATTTTTGCTTTAGGCATAATGGGGGGGAGGGAGAACCCAATGTGTTAGGATAACACTCCCCCTATGTCCATGCCTACACCTAAGCTCAAACACGTTTCATCTATAGGGGTGTGTGCAAGATATTCAAGTCAAACTCCTAGAATCAATCACATTTAGTTCATTCCTCAAGAACAAGAATCTCGCATCATCAAGTGGCTTCGTGAAAATATCCGCAAGATTGTCCTTGGTGGGCACGTAAGATAGTGCAATATCCCCTCTTGCCACAAGGTCATGGATGAAGTGGTGGCGAATCTCAATGTGCTTCGTTCTTGTATGTTGCATTGGATTGTATGCAATCTTGATGGCACTTTCATTGTCACACAAAAGAGGCACCTTATCAAAATGAACTCCATATTCCTTGAGAGTTTGCCTCATCCATAACAATTGAGTGCATGCACTTGCGGCGGCAACATACTCGGCTTCGGCGGTAGAGAGAGAGATGCAATTTTGCTTCTTGGAGGACCAACTCACTAGGGACCTACCAAGAAATTGGCAAGCCCCGGAAGTAGACTTCCTATCATCTTGATCACCCGCCCAATCGGCATCCGTGTAGCCATTGAGATAAAATTGTGCTCCCTTTGGGTACCACAAACCAAATCTTGGGGTATGAACCAAATAACGAAAGATCCTATGGACCGCCATCAAATGGCTATACTTAGGGGCCGCTTGATACCTTGCACACACACCTACACTCAAAACGATATCGGACCTAGATGCACAAAGATAGAGCAAAGAACCAATCATAGAACGATATAACTTTTGATCCACATCCTTAATCCCCTTTGGATTACGTGATAGGTGGCACTTGACTTGCATAGGAGAAGTCTTGATCTTAGCATCTTGGAAGTTAAACCTCTTGATCATGTCTTGGGTATAGTTGGCTTGAGAAATGAAAGTCCCACGGGCCAATTGCTTGATCTCAAAGCCAAGGAAGAATTTAAGCTCTCCCATCGTAGACATCTCGAACCTGTCTGTCATAAGCTTAGAGAACTCATTATTGAAAGCTTGGTTAGTTGAGCCAAAGATGATATCGTCCACATAGAGTTGGCATATGAAAAGCTCTCCTTTTACTCTCTTGGTGAAGAGAGTGGGGTCGATCTTCCCAACTTCGAAACCACGGTCATCTAACAATTCTCTAAGGTGCTCATACCAAGCACGAGGTGCTTGTTTGAGACCATAGAGAGTTTTTCAAGTTTATAGACATGGTTAGGAAAGTTTAGATTCTCGAACCCGGGAGGTTGCTTCACATATACCTCCTCTTTTATTGGACCATTCAATAAAGCACTTTTCACATCCATTTGTTGCAATTTGAAATTGTGAGAAGAAGCATAAGCAATGAGGATACAGATGGACTCAAGGCGAGCCACGGGTGCGTAGGTTTCATCAAAGTCAATGCCTTCAACTTGAGTGAAACCTTGAGCAACCAATCTAGCCTTGTTCCTTATGACAATTCCATGCTCATCTTTCTTGTTCTTGAAAATCCACTTAGTTCCAATAATATTGTGGCAATCTTTGGGCTTCTCAACTAATCTCCAAACCTTGTTGCGCTCAAAGTTATTGAGCTCATCATGCATTGCTTCAACCCTCAAGAGATTCAAATACTTTCTTCGATTCCACCATAGAGATATGAGCTTGATGCTCACTAAAGTTTTCCAATTGCTTTCTTGTGGATCTTCTGTCTTGAATATCCTCCTTGTTGTCTTGGGCATAAATTTGCTTCAAATCTCTTCTTATCCTTTTCATACGACGAGCTTCGATCTTCTCATTATTGCGAGGAGGGATCACTTGATCATCTTGATCATTTGGGTCCCCATCTTGACCAATTTGGCCTTGATCAATATCATCATCATCATCAACAACAATATCTTCAACATTTTCTTCAACTTGAGGAGAGGATGAAGAGGATGGTTGATCTTGGCCTTGACCTTGACTCGCATTAGTGAGAGGAGTGGGTACGACTTGCGGAGTCACTTGGTCAATGAGAGGAGGGTCTTGAACATGTTCTTGGTTAGGTGTAACACTTGGCTCCTTGGCTTGTTCTTGTATTGTAGAGGAGGGCTCCACTTGAGTAGAGCATAGTCCTTCTCGAGTCGCCATAAGGTGTCCCTCAATGGGGCGGAAAAATCCCACACCCATCCTTCCTATGGCTTCTTGAGGTATTTCAACATCTACATTAGAAACATGAAATTGCGCCACTTGGGAGCCATCATTTTCCTCGAAAACCACACTACAAGATTCTATGACAATCCGTGAGGCTTTGTCAAAGATTCTATGACAATCCATGAGGCTTTCCTCGAAAACCAACAAATATACCCTCAATAGTTTTGGATTGAAATTTAGACAACCTAACACCCTTGATCAAATAAAAGCACTTACAACCGAATACACGGAAGTAGGAGACATTGGGCTTGTTGCCGGTGAGGATCTCATATGGAGTCTTGTCCAAGCCTTTGCGGATGTAGAGGCGGTTGGAGGAGTGGCATGCGGTGGATATGGCCTCGGCCCATAAATATTGGGGAGAAGTGTACTCCGCCAACATGGTCCTTGCCATATCCAAGAGAGTGCGATTCTTTCTTTCGGCAACACCATTTTGTTGAGGAGTGTAAGTGGCGGAGTATTGATGACGAATGCCTTCTACACTAAGGAATTCATTCAATGTATAGTTCTTGAACTCCGAACCATTATCACTCCTAATAGCCATGATTTGCACATTGTGTTGACGTTGCACTTGGTTGGAGAAGTCGATGATGGTTTGTTGAGTCTCACTCTTGCAATTGAAGAAATAAACCCTAGTGTATCTTGAATTGTCAACGACAATCAACAAGCAATACTTCTTGCCGCCAAGACTTGCCTCGGGCACGACACCAAAGAGATCAACATGGAGAAGCTCCAAGATCCTCTTTGATGAAATAATAGTCTTGGCCTTGTGCACCTTGTCATGAATCTTTCCTTCAACACACGACCTACAAACGCGATCCTTTGAAAAGGAAACATTTTCTTTTAGTCCGACAATAAGGCCACCTTTGTGAATACTTTGCAAAGTTCTCATGTTGACATGGGACAAGCGGCGATGCCACAACCATCCCACGTCCGCTTTCCCGAAAAGACACATTCCTTGAGAGTTGGTTGACTTCGAAAAGTCCACCACGAACAACTCATTTTCAACATGTCCCATGTGAGCGACGTCAAGAGTCCTGCTCCTCAAAAGGACCACAATATCACCATCGAAAAAGACGGAAAACTCATATTTTGAAGAGAGCGGACGGAAAGTAAATTGTAACCAAGGGATTCGACAAGCATGACGTTCACGATAGTGATATCGGGAGCCACCACAACCTCACCGAAACCGGATACCTTAGACTTGGAAGAGTCTCCATAAGTGACGGTTGCTTGGATGTCATTTGGTCGCAACTCCGTCACAAGCTCTTTGCTTCCGGTCATATGATTAGTGCATCCACTATCAAGTATCCATTTAGTCCCACCGGAAGCATAGCCCTGCAAGAGATCATTGACTAGAGTTAGGACCCGAGGTGGGTCCCTTCATGTTAGCAACAAGGGTCTTTGGAACCCAAATAGTATAGTCAATGAAACCCTCAATAGGACCAACATATTTAGCTTGCACAACACCATAATAATCAACATATAAGAAATGGTGTGGATTGTTAGTTCCCGCGGAGGTGCTACGAGTAGTGTTGTCCCTAATGACACTACTACTCGAAGCTAGATTGTTTGCTTGAGCGGTTGTGCTAGGGGTAGGTGTGTCCCTAATGACAATACCACCCAAAGCACCATTGTTGGTCTTCTTCTTGTTCTTCTTCTTGGCTACATAGCCAAGGCCTTGCTTGCCCACTTGTTGCCTTGGAGCACTCAATTGTGGTCTAACAATGACCACATTAGAGCAAGGGGCAACCACTTGTGGGGTAGGAGTCACAACCTTTTCAACATGTGGGCTTTTGCCCTTAAGCCTTGCTAGCTCATCCTTCAACCTAGCATTTTCCTCAACAATATTTGCATGATCACAAGAAGAACTAGAGGTGCTAGAATTGTTAGGTTGAGTAAGTTGAGTTTGAAGTTGTTCATGCAACTCTTTGAGGGATGAGTGTTGGCTTTCCAAAGCTTTGTGAGCCTTAGTTAGCTTTTCAAACTCCTCGGTTAGTTTACCATGACCAACCCCAAACTCGACTTTATCCTTTTTAGCCTTTTTATATTTAGCAATAGCAAGATCACGTTCCTTAGTGATTTTAGAGACAAGTTCATTATGAGTTAATTCAATAGATTCAAGTTCATCCTCTAGAGACACTCTACCATCATGCTCTTCTTGAAGAGTCATTGAGAGGGATGCAATTTCATCCACATCCATTCTCTCAACCTCACCTTTCTTCTCAAGAGCCTATTGGGCCTCTCCCAATTTCCTCATGAGATACTCAAAGTACTTCTTTGTCTCCCCTTGCATGTTAGACATAAAACGGTCCAAGGAGACCCTTTCATCTTCTTCTCTAAGACTAGCAAGATGTTCTAGTTCACTAGGGGTCTTAGAGTTGGGAGAAGATGATACCTCCGTGGCCTTAGCCATGAAGCACTTGGCATTGCGTTGAGGAAGATCATGATTGGGGCTTTCAAAGAGGGATGAAGATGATGGAACGGAGGCAATAGCTAGAGCGGACACTTCACTTGTGGTTTCTTCTTCTTCATCACTCCCGGAATCATATTCCTCTTGAGTCAAGAGCACAAACTTGGTGGGAGAATTCTTGTTGAAAGGTTTCTTCTTGAAATGAGGTTACTTGTACTCAACCTTGGACTTGTCCTTGCGAATGAGCTTGCCACTATGAAGCTCTCTATTCTCATAGGGGCACTCCGCAATGAAGTGATGCTTGTCTTGGCAATTGAAGAAGGACCTCACTTTTTGAGCCCCATCATTTCCATAACGAGACTTGGTCCTCTCCTCAACAAAATTTTTGCCCTTGGGTGGATTCTTCCAAAACTTTTGCACGGTGAGAGCAATAAGATCCTTTAGAAAGGGATCATAGTCTTGTTCCTTCAAGGGAGGCAATGCTTCTTCTCCATCTTCTTCATTCTCAACCTATCTTGACAAAACCTTGGCCTTCAAAGCAACGGATGCTCCTTGTTGCATTCCAATGGCCCTAGCTCGGTTGTCAAGAGCATTCTTGGTTTGCACCTTATAGGAGCGCATCTCTTGCATCACTTGAGTTGAGGTCATGGAGGAGAAATCATGTCTTCCTTGTATACTCTTCATATCCGCGCCCTCAAATGGCATTATAGCAATCATGTATTTCCTCTTGATCCAAGCGTCATCAATGTACTTGGCACCAACATTTGAGAAGGCGGTGGCAAGAGTTTTGAGTCTCCGGTACATGTCAACATGATCTTCTCCATCATGCATATAAAATCCTTCGGCCTCATTGGTCAAGGCGTCATATCTATTTCTTTGCATGCTCTCATTGCCCACGAACATGATGACTAGAGCATCCCATGTTTCTTTGGCGGTGGAGTATTGTTGAAGATGTGGCATGTGGTTAGGACCCACGGCTTGTTGAAGAATGGACAAAGCGGTGTAGTTTAGTTGGCAATCTACAGCTTCTCTTCTTGTGAGATTCTTGGGATCAAATGGCTTGTATCCATCACAGGTGATCCTCCAAAGATCTATACAAGAAGAGTTCAAGTGAGTCTCCATGTAATATTGCCATTCATGAAAAGAAAAAAACATCAATTTTAGGTGGATCTCCTCTAGGAATTATACGAGGATGGGGAATGGGAGGATCGGGAGAATAATTTAGGGGAACGGAGTGAAATCCTCCACTTCCTTCCGTGCTAGTCTTAGATGAGTGTTCGGCGGAAGAATTTTTATGTGGATCACCATCTACCCCTTTCTTAGCACCCTCCGGATTTAATTCCGGAGGGGACGACTCGACTACCTCCGGTCCTTTGGCCTTGAGGAGTTTTGCCAAGACTTGACGCAACTCATCAAATTTGGTGTCTATGGATGAGATCAATGAGTTTCTCAATGCATTGGGATCATCCATAGTCACCTTGGCCACTGACCCTTCGGTATCCAAATCGTCTCCCATACTAAAACTCTTAGGCGGTTAAGCCCGATAGAAGAGCCGAGGCTCTGATACCAATTGAAAGTAAAGTATGGGCACCTAGAGGGAGGTGGGTGAATAGGTGCTACGACCAATTTTAATTTTTCTTAAAGTTTAGGCTTAACACGAAGGTAAATTCTCTAGATAGTGCAACTAGTGGTAAATTTACCTATATGGCAAGGCAAGCAATTAATGCAACTAGGACAACACTTAATACAACAAGTACTACAATAAATGCTACAAGTACGAGTAAGTAAGGAGATGGGAACGAGGTAACTGATGGAAGCACATGGAGACACAATGTATTCCCGAGTTCCTCCTTGTTAAGGGAGTACGTCTCGTTGGAGGGGTGTGAGCTCGCCACGAAGGCCTACTCAACGCCACAAAGGCCTCACCCTATTCTCCGATGAACTCCGCCACAAAGGCCTAGTTCACCTTCCGCTATTGAACCCCTTTGAGGCGGGGATCGAGTCCTTTACAAACAAGTTTGGGGCACACACCCACAACCAAATTGGGGGCTCCCAACTCTTCACAAATCACCAAGAGTAGTAAGAAGCCTAGGTTCTCCACAAGAGGAAACCCTAGGCAAAGATCCCTCAAGCTAATGAGGGGGAAATGGAAAACCGGTTGGTGAAGATGTAGATCCGGTGGTCCTCCTCCAATCTTCAAAGTTTCAACAAGTTTGGGTGGAGGAGGAGAGAGATCTAGCTTGGTGGGTGAGCTCAATTAATGGAGTCTTCAATGTTGGTCGAGCTAACCCTTGGGGAAGAAAGGGATGCCCTATTTATAGGCCTAAGTCAACTAGCCGTTTTTCTGTCCAAAATGCGACCAGGTCGGCTTGGCCTGGATTATTCCGGAGCAATCCGGATTGCAAACAGAGCCTTCTCCCGTTATGGCCGGAATGGCCCAGAATGATTCCGGATGCAAACAGAGCATTTTCCCGTTGAGGCCGGAATGGCCCTGGAATATTCCGGATCCCAGAATCATCCGGAAAATTCCGGATTATAACAGAACAATTTCCCGTTGTGGCCGGATTGCTCCGGACTGATTCCGGCACCCGGATTGGCCTAGAATATTCCGGGCTGCACTTTGAAGCTCTGTTTCAGGCCATAAAAATCCGTTGATCTTCGATTTCTTCACCATTTCTTTGACACCGTATACGTGCTGATTTAAGACCAAATCCTTCGACAAAGTAGCACATACGGTTAGTAACTTCTTTATGTTGTTAACAAACACACAAAACATCGAGATATCGAGAATGCACTTTCAGAAGCCTTCTTCTACTCGAGCTCATCTGTTCTGGTCGATGAGGACCGGCGGAAATCGCTGGTGTGCTCCAACGCAATTGCTACCTCCAATGGGAGGCCCTTTTCGAAGCCAACTACTGCTGTGGTGCTCGCCGACATCGAAGCAAGTGGTTATGTCCCCGTGACGGTTCCTGGCGACGGCAAGTTTGGCTTCTTCATCTTCTTGCTCGACGGAGGGGAAAGAGAAAGGGTTGATTGCAGTTCTAGATTTTTAGACAAGGGCTCTTCTGCTTATTCGAGGGACCTATGTATAATTTCGTATTTTATGGGGTACTTTGTTTATTCAATGTACTCCCTCTGTATGGAATGTATGAGGCTTCTGCCCCTTCGGGGGTCCTCCCTGTACAAAAGAAATCCCGTTAAACCCCAAAATTCCACCCATTTCTAGCATGTTGTTTATTTCTAGTGTATTTGATCAGATTTATCTCCATTTTCCCTAAAAATCACTAAACTCTAGTGCATTTTCTCAATACCTAAAACACTACCCCTACTTAGTGGATTGAGGATTTTAGAGGATTGAGTGAAGCTTGGGGGTTCACCCGATCCCTGTGGAGATTCCCCATTAATTCCCAACAAAACTCTAGAAACAGACATGCCCATATTGTGATTCTTAGAAATAGGTTTTTGCTCCCCTTTATAAATAAACCCTCAAACAACGGAACTGCTACAAGGTGATAAGAAAAATCTATTACAAAGCAGATTAAAGATAAGCAAAAAAAAAATGGATAATCGAACTTGCCACCGAGGGCACCTAAACGAACACTAAGGAAACCAGAGCTCCTCGAAGACACCCCCAACAAGTTAATGACGCATAACGTCATCGAGACCAAGACAATCAAGGGTTTCCACACGGAGCCCTATCGTGATGAAGGTGCCCACAACAACGCCCTCGAGAGGGTAACGACACCCGTAGACATCGTTGTCATTGGCGCCAAGGCGCAAAGTTTTTACCAGGAAAATTCTTCATACCACTCCCATTATCCCGGACGCCCACTGACATTGAGTCAGGCCTCGAACATGCGATCAGCCCTGCCAGCACCAGGATCCCCCCACCTGCTCCCTGCTAGCCACCTGGCCTAGGAAGGAGATCGTCACCACCGCCACGCTGCTCGCGTAGAACGCCCGCGCCAGATCACCTTCTAAGGTCGCTGCCCCGACATCCAAGACCTAAAAACCGTTGAGTGGCTAGCAAAAGTACAACAAGACAACTATATCGGACGGAAGAGGTCGAGTTCAACCATCAGCTCTCGGACCGTGAGGGATAACAAGCAAACGCCTGCAAGTCACACCCACTGCCCGAAAAAAGGAGACTCACGGTGGTCGCCAGATCTAGGCCCGTGGCCCGGGTCTAGATCCCCATTCACTTGTGGCCAGGGGTTAGTTCCAAATTATACCAGGGGCCCGTGAAACCAATTCGATGGTAGGGACTGTCCCACCTAGATCGGGGCCAGATGGGCCAAGATCTAGGTCGAGGTCCCCGTGGTCGCTGGCCAGCACCACCAGCCACATCTGAGAGCCGCGCCGTCCAGGACCTCGCCACCACCAGCATCGGCCTTGCCATCCCCGTACACAGCTATGAGCTCGGGCGAGAGGTGTTGAGCGTGGGGGAAGCTAGCTAGGGTTCCCACCCGCCGCTCACGGGAGCGTCGAGGGGTGCGTGGCATGGTACCCCCTATTGCCAATTGTTCGAGGGACTTCACTCAAACCACAAATCCTATTTCACCATGAAACTTGAAACATATGTATAACACTTGTATATTGTCATCACGATTTTTTCATATTTTTTCTAATGTTTTACCTTTTTTTTTAGACAAGAGCATATAAGCTTGGGAGCCAATTTGAATTCCCGCTTCTACCGGTATAATATTACATCAAACCCTAAAAAAAGAGTAGTATGCTTATTAGTGCATAAATAGTGGTGAGGAGGGACTCGTGGCTTTCCACAATGACAGTTCAAGTTCTTTTTGTTGCAATACCATTGATTTTGCACAATTTTTAGACCTTGCTTTGGCACCCTTTCTTTCATTCCATATGGTGAAAATAAGATGAAAATACACCAATGTCATCATTTCATTTCATGGCATAAGTGAAAGGATGGGATTATAGACAAGGATTGACTTAACATACAATAGGCTTCACCGTGTAGTTTAAGTACCGTGCTTTTTAATTTCCGAACTCTTATGGACTCTAAATAAAATGTATCATAAAGTTTATTCTTATCTATATATTTGATTCGTTTTCACTCACGGCGTGCTGTGAAACCTGTTTGTCGCGCGCAATTTTAGCGCGCCTCGTAAACCGTCAGTTCTACGCGCCGCAATTTTAGCGCGTCTGAAAAAAGCAGCGCGCTGTCCACTCGCGCTATATACCGTTAAAATGGCGCTACAAATGCGTTTTAGCGCGCGGCAGTATGGCGCGGCTGTTGGGATGCTCTTAGGGAATTACTCCCTTCGTATTAAAATATAAGATGTTTTAGCATTTTTAGACAAAACGCATCTAGATATATTTTAATGTGTAGATTCATATGCATCTTATATAAACTAAAACATGTCTAGTTACGTATTGTTTGACATGCTAAAACATGTTACATTTCGATAGGGAGAGAGTATTTCTTAGCTCTTGGCCTACGTTACTTGTTTTCCTTTGGCACTGGCGACCCTATCTTTCAATATAAAGGCAAAATATCTGTCTCGTTTCGGGAAAAAAAAAAAGGTACAGTAACAAAGATGGTGAATGCCACAGAGTGATGCGCAGAATCGAGCCAAAGGCGATCCAATACGCCTCCCGTGTCGGGGGACTCCAATAATTCAACGACGAGGCCCCCCTCCACGCTGTCCTGATTAACTCGGTTTGGTTCGCCTTGTCGTGTCGCGGTCATCCGCGGCGACAGCGCCGCCGGGCCGCCGCAGCGGCGATCCAACGCTTCCTCATCAGCGGCTCGATCATTGTACCTCCCGCCCCGCGCTCGCTCGCGGATATGCTTCGCACCGGCATATCCGTGTGGCATCTCCGCGGCTGCACCGCCGATCGACTAGCTAGGACCGATGCAGATCTCGACTAGTCCAGGGCACTGTTGGTGCGTACCAGCATTGCGCACAGGTATACCTACCAGCTGCTCTCCGACCAACTTTTTGAGAAATTTGAGCAACGGACTGAAGAACGTCGACCTGGCAATAAGGTCCAGCGTACGTATAGGATATGCTGTCACGAATAACTGGATGGATAGCGAGGAGCGTGCGAGACTGATTTCCGGCCGTGCAGGTCGATCTCGCTCACTGATCCCCCCAGATCGACCGATTAATTTCTTATTCTCCACGTCGCTCTCGTACGTGAAAACTGCGTCCCCTCCCCGTTCCCGGCGACGATGGCCGATTAATTAGCCACAGATATTGTCGTGTACATATCGTCGCCAGCAGTGTCTAGCCGATGCTTGACGTTAGTTAACATTATCTTCTCGCTATGTACTGCGAATGAATGAGTTGTATAACATGGCCAGTAGATCTTTCCTCGACAATGGCAGGGTTTTTCTTACTCCTACCTCTTACGGCAGGGGCAGATATTTCGACTACTACCCGTACGTGGTTTGGGGCTACCAGCTTTGCCATGGGCGAGTTGGTAGCCGCACCGCACCGCACACGGATATCCTTCCTATCCTATAGAACGAAACAGTGACGAATTATTCCCAAGACTAAACAATGATGGCCAATGACATCACTGCTACATGCTCTGCCAGCGTGCCATGTAGATTAAGATAAGTGAGTGAACAAAGATGTACAACGTTCCCTGTATCTGTATCATTGTATGCATGACAAAGTAGTGACATTTTCCAAGAATCCCTAGTCACCGCGGTATAAAACAAAGGGCTTATTTGATTCATAAGATTGTTAAAACATGGAAAAAGAAAAAACCAGGAGTTGTATGTCCTTTTAAATCCTAGGTGAACAGAAATTTAGATCAAGAAATGTTTGATATCGCAAAGAAACAAAAGAAATATACTCCCTCTCTTTTCAAATACAAGGCCACTACTTTTTTCGTGTCAAACTATGGCTCTTAATTTTGGTCAACAAAATATATGTTATGTTTCATAAAAACTATATCACCGGAAAGTTTTTGAAACGTCCATTCACTGACATACTTTTTGTGACATATGACTCACATTTTTGGTAAATTAATTATCAAATTAGACCTAAAACGCAAAATAACCTAGTGCTCAAAAGATAGAGGGAGCAACACAAGATTAGAGTGGATAGAAATTCTCGTCCAAAATAGAGAGCAAAAGAATTCTTAGAACAACTTTCGAAGGTTTTAAATCTCGCGAATTAGACAGCTACACCCTAGGAAAAGTTCCAAGGATCCAAATCTCCCAAAAATCGTATGAAATATTTGAATCAAAAGAGACCTAAGCATGAAGGAATAGATATACACAACACCAAACTATGCTCTTTCGTTGTCAACCACAAGGCAAAAACATATGGATAGACTATGTTTTAAGTAATATCAATTTCAAACAAATTGTTCCAATCACCGCGCGATCACGGGTCTTATCATTTCAGTTACAAATTACACCACACATATACCAGTGAACCGTACGTTTTTGTCCTGGTGATACCCACCGTCCTAAACGTGTTTATATAGTCCTTGACGGATAAGATAGACGCATATGTTGTATGCCGGTTGCTCCAACACAAGGTTAGTTTTCGTGGATTTTTCAAAGTTGCATGAGTGTTTTAAAATGTTGCAAACTCGCGACCATTTTCCTGGAAACACACGAGATGTTGTGATGATTCTAAGCCTTTGATGCAAATGTTAGTTCAGTGCTGCAAATATTTGCGTGGGGTTGATGGAAACTTTGTCCTCCCAATTTTCATACATACATTGACCTTTTTCTCGGAATATTTCTGTGATGGATTAGGGTTTCCTGCAATCTGTGAGGATTTGTTCCATACTCATTTTGTCTGGTGCACTGATGTTGTTGAAATGATGAGATTATTTTTATATTCCATCGCGGGATGAGGTACTGCAACGAAGCTGCAATAGCATAAAAATTTGTTGCACGGGTGAGCGGTATGCTGTATGGATCAGAGAGATTTTGTGTTTTACGAAGATCAGACTGTCGTGAATGCGGACCATTGTTGCCCACATCGTCCGTCGGGATGACACTGAGTTATACACATTGATGGTGGAAGTTCTACCTTTGGAGACTAGGTCCAAAACAATGTGCGATCAACAGACATATTCATTGTTTTCAAAGAAGCGTCGGCGGTTTCAATAAACGCCGGGTAACGCTTAGAGGTATGGAACGAGACTTGTTGCTTCCGCTGACGAATCATTTGTCTGGGCTCGTAAGAAACAAGGGAATAAAGTTCACGTTCAAAATAACAATAGCGTGGCCAATGGAACATGAGGTAGTAGGGCCGATGATGCTAAGCTCTGTCTCTAGCCAACTCCGGATAACAACGCCAACACTTGGTGATCGTCTGATCGAGCTCTTTCGCTGCTCCTTCGGATTAGCTCGTTCGCCTCGTCCTCGTCCGATGCATCGCCGGCAAGACGGGCCAGTTCGCCACCAAATGCTGGTAGAGTGATAAGCGCCACATTAAACAATTTTTTTAAGGCCCCATTTGGCCTGCAGGGTTTTCGAGAGCCAAAGGGATTGGGGAATTGTGGGGATCGGGTGAATCCCTAGCCATCACCCAACCCCCAATCTTCCGCTTCGTTTTCTCATCGATCGATCCGCGAGAGCAGACTCCGGGCGCCAAATCCGCGTGGATCGGGAGGGATTGGAGTGGTTCGGCCGGGTTGGCCCAACCCCACCCCTGTGTACCAAATGGGCCGTGTGGGAATTCTGGGGATAAAAAACCTCTAGAGGATTTTCCCTTCAAATCCCGGCCTAGCCCTCTCTACCAAACAAAGCCTAAGTGAGTACGGCAATGATGAGCAGGGATCTGCAGATTGTAGTGCACATATGTTCTTATAGTGGCTAGTGGCTACCCGTAATACTTTCGCAATATTTAAGTCAGAATTCTTCTCGATGAGGCGTGATGGAAGTAGGACAATTCAGTAATGATTTAGTAAGTACAGTGAAAGTAACATGGACCAACGGTCAGCAAAACTAGTATCATGCATGATAAGTATCGGGCTATGTACTGTACTTTCCTCTATGTGCTCACTCTCTTCGTTTCTTTTTAGAGTCGTTGTCTTTGTCTTCGTCCCGGTACCTCTACCTCTCCCCTCGCCCTCTGGCCGCCTCGCTGGTCAGAGCGGGTGCGGGAGGGGGGCTGGTCTCTCCCTATACATACTAGAGTTGGTAGGCGTGGTGATACCCCTATGGTGTATGGCATTATGACGGTGTCATTGACGCCCACGAGCAACATTTCGTTGTTGGTGATGGGGCTTTGATGGCCAGAGTCGCAGACGAAAGGCTGGGGAAGCAGGTGCCTCTCGCTAAATAGGCTCGTGTGTTCCAGATTTGCATGATGTGGTTTCCATTCCTTGGGTCACCGTGGAGATGAATCGTGAGTGTGGTGTGTTGTCACGGTGGTTGCTCTAGATTCTAGAGTGGTGCAGGGATCTCGAGTTGCACCGCTATATGGTGGGAGCGAGCGGGTATGTGATGTGGATAAAAGATGAGACTGTCGGGCGGTAGGCGATGGGTCAGTTCAACAATGTGTAGATGCAAACATAAATTTGTACGTCCGTCTTATTTTGCAAATGAAAAAGGCCTTTCTGTTAAAAGAAATATGCTAATTTGATTAATATCATGAACGGGAAATTGAATTAATTTATGCTTCACTAATTGTATTATATATGACTACAAGCGAAGTAGATAGGCGGTTTAAACAAAAAAAAAAATCAAAATCCCAGCTAGCAATTTCTTCTACACCCAAGCAACAGATTTGCTATTATGGCCCATTTCCTGAACTAGGCTGATTTTGTTTTGGCACCCATATTCAGTTCCAACACTTTGACGTCTACATCCAAATGGACCCTGGTTTGCTGCAACGGAAGGCCTTTCTTTTGCATCTCAAAGAAAAAATTAATGGGCCTGTTTTTGTGGAGAATTTCCCAACACTCTGCTGCTTTTGTGATGCCTTTGCTTCTTCCGCCTGAGTTTGGTCCACTCATCAAAATCACCATGGCAAATGGTAATGATGCAGCCCAACTAAGTGAACAAGCGGATCTTGTGGGTGCGAATTAGGAAGGGCTGGAGCTTATCAGAAGACGTGTGGAAGGCTGGCCTAGAACCTGCAATCCAGTGTACAGCCCACTTGCTTTCGGACCATGGGTTTTAGTAGGGCATAGCCACTGCTCCACGGTGGACCGAGTAAGTACAAACTCTGCCTTCGGCTCATTTTACTCGACGGCCCGAGCCGGGAGAGCCCGCACGAGATGTCCACGCAACGTCACTCACTCCTTGTACACGCATCAACGCTCACGAGGTGCGCGGCAAGCTCATGCTCACGAGTACAACGCGCGAGCTGAGCAGCCGCTTCTGTAGTGGTCGCACCACCGACCCGCCAATCGCTGCTCAAATCGAGCGCTGTCGGTGAGGGACATGGGGGATTGGGGGGCCTAGCTCGTGTCACTCCTGGGATTGTGGGGAACGGCTCGGGAAGTCCGGAAGAGGCATCACACTTTGTTAGCTTTCCGCTCACCTCGCTGTCGGTTACGGTTCTGAACATAGTACCACTGTTTTCTGTTTAAAACACGTAATTCCCGGACTCTGCTTCATGTCAAATTCATGGGGACTTTTCATCTTCCAGAGATGCAGTTAGATTGAACCTTCGCTGGCTGCTGAACTGTGGCGCGACGACCTGCACAGACCACTGTGGTTAACTAGGGATCTCTGCGCCAATTCGTGCTGGAAGTTCTGAAACTTCATGACAAGCTTTACAGAAGAAATCAGAGGAACGTGAGCTTTCTGCTCGGAGTAAACGGGTTGAATAGCTACAACTTCCTCTCAGTTTGACAGAAATGACAAACTTAAATTCTTACGTAATAATCGGAAAACTTAAGCTCAACAATGATAGCAGTGCCCCGCTCCAAGAGAAGAAGACTACAAGGATCTAGCACCGTTGTGCTAACTTCCATCCTTATCCTAACATGGGCACCTAGCCATCGATATTTTTATACAGCCTCTGTTGGTCTCAACGAGGAGAGTTTGTTAGCTTGTGCACTGTGTACCTGCACATGTCAGCGTACCAGTACATTTATTTGTTTACTGCCTGCTTCACAGGCGATGCCGAAGTTGTACTTCCCCATGCAATTAATGGTACCGAACTCGAAGTTTTGTGTCGCTCAAAAGATACGCTATACTCTTCTCCTGGCAAAAGTTCAGAGTCACGGAATCGTAAAAATAAAATCTCACGGGGTCACTGCACATCTTTGCTCCTTTCATTTCATTGTCTCAGGACAAACATCGCAGCAAGTCAAAGCATCGCATGTTGGCGAGGAAAATATGGTCCCGGGATAGCGAGATTTGTGCGATGTACTGTACAACTGTTCTTAACTCTTATTCGAGTGCTGGAGTCTAATTTGGAGACTGATGACACCGGTCAGTCATTTGGCACTCGATTATAAATAGCCCATCAATTAGTTTATCAAGGCAGGACGCAATCAGAGGCATGATAAGCGGTCTAGTCTATACTCTCGGAGATCTCTGCGCGTGTCTCTACGGTTCATTTGCTTTCCATCTACTCTATGATCCACCCTTTTTGTCATAATATGGAGTTGGTCTCCAGGTATATCTGGGGGCAAGGACCATTTTTTCTGGTTGAGTGATGGTGAAGTGCCAACTTGGTGGCTCATGCGGGCTCTGCGTCCTTTTTACCTGACTTTGGGGCAAGTGTGCTGAGATCCAATGGCCATGTGCAATGCCCTCGGATTCGAGCTTTCGCAATTTCCTCATCTTCCCTCGTGTACCGGCTTTATCTTCACTCTTTGTCCTTTACATTGAGCTTTAGACAAATAAGACCTCTCATGATCTGGATTTTGCAATTACTATACAAATACGATATGGTTAGCCGGGCGGACAAATTTGTGGGTGGAGTCATAGAGCGGCTCCACTTGAGGCCCCCGATTGGCGTCCCGATCGGCGCCGGAGTGGCGCCTTTGGGCTGTTAGGACGAGATCGCGACGCTGGGTAGGCCGTTTCCCACTCGCAGCCCCTCAACAAACAAAAACAAAAAAGCTAAACGTAATTTCATTCAAATTTTTAGGAAAGCGTCGTAGTCCTCCTCCTTCACAACGTATGCGCCGTCCTCGCCTTGAGAGGGCGGACAGTTGCTCGGCCCCGCCTCATGGTCGTTGGTCGCCCGGGAGAAGCCGCCATCGTCGTCCAGGTTGATGGTGGGTGCGTCGGTCATCTGCGCGTGGTCGGCAAAGGACCACGAGCACACAACGACATCCGGCAACGCCACCGGCGTGTTGTAGGACTCGTTGAAGGCCGCCGCCTGGCCCTCCGGGTCGTCCTGCGTCGCCAGGGAGCGTAGGAGGGCCTACATCTCCTCGAGCAAGGTCGAGGGGCGTGCCTTCGTCTTGACCTTCTTCAGTGCCGACGGTGGAGCAGAGCGGCACAGGGCGGACTGGGCGCCGTCGCCGATGTAGAGGCCGCTAGAACGACATGTCGAGGAGCGCGGCTACGGCTTGGGGACGCGCAGATGCGGCGGCGGCGAGGTGCGCGGCTCCGCTTGGGGACGCGCAGAGGTGCGAGGAGCTACCAGCGGATGCGTGGGAGGAGGAGGAGCGGGACGACGAGGGCGTCACCGTCAAGTGCCTCGGGTCCCAAAGGCTGGGCGCCGACCAATGGAGGCAGGGCCGGTTGCCGATATCAATGTGCGCCAGCACGTAATCTAGGCTGGAGCACGGCTCCGACCAGAACGCATTCCGACCCAGGCGGTTTTTCTCGCTGACTGGGGATACCAGGCCGGGGCCGTCCTAGCTGTTCCACCGCTCTGTGTGCAGGCGGCAGAACTCGGCCTCGTAGCGCGTCGCGTTGACGGGGTTCGTCGGATCCCACTCCGCCGCCTCGCGGTGCTCCGGCATGAGAACGTCGTAGTAGTGGGCCAGGACCTCAGCGCCCCAGGAGGCGTCGCTGACCCACAACGTGCCGGGGATGGAAACGCCGGAGCGCCCGATGGTGAAGCCGCGCCCGGCGCGCATGTGTTGTGGTGGGGGACACGAGTACCAGGCGCGGAATAATGCCCTGGCCTGGTTCTTGAGAAGGGAGCGGCGGGTGAAGTCGCTGGCAGCGAGGGTGGCCATTGCGGCGGCAGAGTGGAGGAAGAGGAAGGCGAGAGAGAAGAAGTTGGCGGCGCTGGTTGGCAGACGGGGAGCGGCGGTGGCAATGTGGCAGAGGACGACGCAGGTGAAAGATCATCGTCCGTTTTGGTAATTATATGATAACACAACTATTTGATCTAATGTGTGTTCAATAGATGGAAATGCCCAGGTATTAAACAGGTTCACTTATTCTATGGGGCAAATGATCACTTTATATGAAAAGTGCAAGGAGAAAGGAATCCAGGAAAGTGCAATATGCAGGAGCGGAGGCTCCGGTGAATCCACCGGAGGCTCCGCCCAGGCTCCGGTGGGGGTCCGGTGGGCTCCGCCAAAACCCCTCTCTCGAGCAAACGAGCGGAACCAGGAGCGGAAGCTCCGGTGGAGATCCGGTGGGCAGAACCTCCGCCAATTCCACCGGAGGCTCCGCCATCCTCCAACACACGCGCTGCACGCAAAAAGGGATCCGGTGGGGTTCCGGTGGAAGCTCCGCCTAAATACCCTTCTGTTTGAGCAGAGCGGAGGTTCCACCGGAGCCTCCGGTGGACCTCCGATGCCCTCCCTTTGCCTAGGGTAAATGGGCTCCGGTGGGGGGTCCGGTGGATGCTCCGGTTAACTGCCTTTCTGTTTGGGCAGAGCGGAGGTTCCACCGGAGCCTCCGGTGGGCGGAACCTCCGCAAGACCCACCGGAACCTCCGCCCAGTATTCCCGCGCATACGAGCTGGTGCGCTGCGCAACTATGGAGCAGGCTGAAGACCACCGGAGCGTCCGGTGAAACCACCGGAGCCTCCGGTGCCCTGGACTGCAAACGGTCACTTAAATGCAAGGGGTATAAATACCCCTTCCCCTACCTCTTAAATGCTAAGCTTTTCCCATTCTCTCTCCTAGCCATTAATGAAAGCTTCAACCACCTAGATCTCCCACTCCGTCCACCCAAACACTCCCAAACTTGGTGGAGAGCTAGAGGAGACCTAGATCCACACTTCCACCAAAGGAATCTCAAATCCATCCACCACAACCTAGTAGATCTACAATCCTACTTGAGGCCTAGAAACCTTAGTATATCTCGTGCTTGTAGTTTCCACCTTGTTGCAAGAAGCTACGGATTGCTTGAGAGCCTCCATCCATCTTGTGGAGTGACCTCAAGTCCTTGTAAAGGTTTGGTCAACGCCTTCAAGTCGAACTCATAGTGGAAACGAGCATCTCCCTCACCGGAGAAGCTCAAGGAGAACAAGGTGTGCACAACCATGCTATTGAGGAGCGCCTAGGTGGCTCCCCACCTCTCCAACGTAGACGTACTTCTATTTGAGAAGGAACTACGGTGAATCATATCCTTGTCTCCTTGTTTACACTTGTTGTTTGCTTTACTACCTTACGCTTTACTACCGTTGTGCATATCGTTTTGTCCACATAGGTTGCTCACCTAGTTGCACATCTAGAGAACCTTACTTTATCTTGCTAAGCCCCACTAAAAGGAAAAGTAAAGAAAAATTGGTAGTCAACCTATTCACCCCCCCTCTAGTTGACCATAGTGCACTTTCAATTGGTATCAGAGCCTCGGCTCTTACTAAGGGCTTAACCGCCCAAGAGTACAATGGTCGATGAAAATGCCCCCGGAAGTTCTAGTGCGGAAATCTCCAAAATGGCCGACACTATATCTAACCTACAAGATATTGTTGGAGTTCTCCAAACCGAACTATCTAAGGTTAGCTCTAGTGTTAGCTCGGAGGTGTCTAGCATAAAGAAAATGATGGAGGCACTGATGGGGTAAACCAAGGAGTCCACGGAACCACCCCTCACTACCAACGATGTTAGCTCGGACGAAGATTCCATTCCGGATATCGACGAGATGGAAGCTAACATCGCTTTAGCTAAGGCGAAAGCCAAAGCAAAAGCCGATAAAAAGGCTAAGGGGGTGTGAGCTCCGAGGGCTCCAAGTCTCAATCGGCTAACGGTTCGGGGTCTCAATCTAAAGTTCCACCACCTCCCAATTACGACTCTATCCACCCTATTGCCACTATGCCACACATGGTTAATGTTGGAGTTCCTCCCATGCTTAACACTAACGAGTTTTCTTCTTGGAAGTTCGATATGGAGTCTCACATTTCAGGATCTTGCACCGCATTGTGGAGAAGCATTCTATATGGATTTCACCCTCACGATCCGAACAACTTGACTCCAAGAGAGGATGTGGAATTTCAACTCAACAAGACCGCTCTTGTGACTATCCAAAAGGCTCTCCCAAGAGAACATCTTGAACACATTCGCGGTATCAAGACCGCCAAGGAAGCTTGGGATAAGCTTGACTCCTTGTTCCAAGGCAATGCAAGCATCCAATCATCAAAATACGATGTTGCTCTTGACAAGTCCGAGAACTTTGCCATGCATGAAGATGAAAGTCCCGAGGAGCTATATAGAAGAGTGGTCACCCTTGGCAATCAATTAAGGGACTTTGGAAAGGAGGAAATCTCCGATGAGTGGATCAAGAGGAAATTTGTCAAGGCCATAACTCCTTTTGAGAAGAATCTCTCCACTAGCATTCGAACAAGATCCGACTACAACTCACTCAACTCCATCGGTGTCCTTAGTGAGTTCATAGCCATATCTTTGTCTCACAAGAGCGCGGATGATGCTCTTGCTCGCTCAAGAGGCCATGGGAAGTCTCCTAACCTTGCCTTAAAGTCTAAGGCCATGGCCAAGATAGAAGAAGTGGATGATGATGATGATGATGATGATGATGATGAGGACTATGAGGATACATACAAGGGTGCCCACAAATGTATTGCTCTTGCCATGCAAGGGTATTGGAAGAGATGGGAGGCTCACGAGGCCGGTGCCCCTAGACCTTCAAGGAACAAGACCTTTAGGAAGAAAGGGGAGCGGCCGAGGACATGTTACAATTGTGGAAGTGCAAACCACTTCGTCAAAGAGTGTCCTTTTGAACCACGAGAAGAGAATGAAGGGAAGCTTGTTCGCAAGGACAAGAACAAAGCTCCACAAAACAAGAACCTCGCTAGAAGAGTCCCAAGGGCTCTATATGTTCAAGAGGGCCCAACATTGGAAACTTACTACTACGGATATGAAGGAGAAGATGAAGTCGTAGGTGTCGCCCACGTCGCCATATCTACGACTTCCTCTTCATCGGTCTCTCTATTCGAATCTCCCAATGAGAAGGCATCGATCCGACCTACATGTCTCATGGCAAAAGCCACCGCGGTAATATCTTCCACCTCCAAGTCTATTAACACTAGCTCTCCCTCATTATTGGATTGTGTTGAAAACATTGTTGATGATGAGGAGGCCAAGAACCTAGGATCTTGGTTGTGTACTCTTGAAGGTGAAACTAAAGAAAAAGTAAAAGCTCTCCTAAGGCAACTAGATGATGCCAACTCTCTCATTGATGAGAAGGAGGAGATCATCACGACCTTGGAGAACCATGGCGGTAGCAATGAGAATCATGATGACGAACTCGTCAAGGATCTCGAAAAGGAGAGATCCATGAGATCTTCTCTTGAAGAGAAACTATCAAGTCTACAAGAGACTTATGCTATTAGTGTTTCTAAGCTTACAAAAGATAACGAAAAATCTCTTGCCAAGCTTAAGAAAGAACATGCCAAATCTCTTGTTTTACTTAAAGAATTTGAAGAGGAAGAGTTGAAGCTAGGAATAGCTCACCAAAAACTTGACGAGGAGCATGACAAACTAAAAAAGGAGTTTAAATCTCTTAAAGAAATTCATGACAAACTTGCCAAGTCTCGAATCAAGCTTCTAGCTCAACAATCTAATAAGCATGTTGCATCTTCATCAAATAGCATTGTTATTGTGCCTACCTCCTCTACTACAACTAACATTGTAGTGAAGGAAAGAATTCTCAATGATGCAATAAGCTCTCAAGGTGCCAAGAAAGGAAAAGAGGGACTTGGCTTTGTTTCCAAGTCAAAGAAGAAATCCAAGAGTGTCACCTCCCCCTCCAAAAATGTTATCTTTGTGAAAGAGGGTGAGGTGCCTAAAGAGAAGGAGACCAACGCCATTATGGGTGGTGATACCTCTAGGGGGAGCATCACTCATAATGATTTTGCCGGAAAATATAACCCGTCTTATGTTCTTATGAAATCTAGAGATGGACATGTTTATGCTAAATACGTTGGTACTTCTTATGGTGATGATTATCATTGGACTATTTGGGTTTCTAAGACCCTTGTGACTAACAAAAGAGGACCCATTGAAGGATGGGTACCTAAATCAAGAAATTGATCTCTTGTAGGGAAACGCTTCCGGAGCACATAGATGGACAGTGGATGGTGGTGCATCCCAACACATGACCGGAAGCCATGACGCAATAAGTAATATTGAACCTCCTCTACCACATCTCAATTGCGTTACAATTGGTGACAAGTCCGAGCTTAAGGTATTGGGACGAGGCAAAGTAGCTATCTCAAATGATTTATCAATTGAGAATGTTCTCCTTGTTGAGTCCCTTGGCTATAACTTGATGTCCGTTCTTCAACTTGCAAATTGTGGTTTTACCTCGTTCTTTAATAAAGAGAGTGTGATTGTCACTTGGGAGACTTCTCTTAAAGTAGCCTTTGTTGGGTTTGTCGAGAACGGCATGTATGTAGTGGACTTCTCTAAAGAAGACACGTGTGCCGCGACATGCCTAATGGCTAAAGTTGATATGGGATGGCTTTGGCATCGCCGACTAGCCCACACCAATATGAGAATGGTACATGACCTCCAAAGTGGCAATCACGTTCTAGGACTAACCAAAGCTAAGTTTGCTAAAGATCGTGTGTGTAACTCTTGTACCTTTGGGAAGTAACATGGAGAACAACACCCAACCAAGACAACTATCTCCACCACAAGAATTCTCGAGCTCATTCACTTAGATCTCTTTGGCCCACTATCTTATGATAGCCTCGGAGGAAAGAAGTATTGCTTGGTGATTGTGGATGATTATTCAAGATATTGTTGGGTGTATTTCTTCAAGAGGAAAAGTGAAACTCAAAATAGAGTCATCGAGTTCATCACTCTAGTGGAGCGCCAACACAATGCTACCATCTTGGCCATTCGGAGTGATAATGGCTCGGAGTTCAAGAACTACACCGTTGAGGGTTTTCTTAGTGAAGAAGGCATTTCTCATCAATATTCCACTCCCTATACCCCTCAACAAAATGGTGTTGCGGAGAGAAAGAACCGGACTTTGATGGATGCGGCTAGGACTATGATTGCGGAGTTCTCTTCTCCCTATAACTTTTGGGCCGAAGCCGTCTCCACCGCTTGTCATGCTACCAATCGGCTCTATCTTCGCAAGATCTTGAACAAGACTCCCTATGAGATTCTCACGGGCAAGAAACCGGATGTATCTTATTTCAAGGTCTTCGGTTGCAAGTGCTTCATTCGCAAGAAAGGAAAACGGTTGTCAAAATTTGAGACAAGATCTTATGAGGGTATCTTTGTTGGCTATGCCACGAATGCTCACGCCTATAGAGTCTACAACAAGTCCACCGGGCAAGTTGAAGAAGCTATAGACGTAGTGTTTGATGAGGACAACGGCTCCCAAGGGGGGCGTATAGATCATGGTGTTGTAGGAGATGCAATTCCTCCCATCGTCATAAGAAGAATGGGGATTGGTGAAATAATTCCCATTGAGGGTTACCGGATGACGGAGGGAGAAGGACTATGCCCCACTCAAGTGGAGCCATTGACTACACCCATTGATGATCAAGCTATCCAACAAGATGCACCAAGCCCTCAAGCTAACTATCAAGGCCAAGCTAATGAACAAGGCCAAGCAACACATCTAAATCATGATCAAGATTCTATTATTGTTGAGAATGCTCAACCTAGTGGTGATTCATCACCCATCTTTGATCAAGGACGAAATGAAGATGGACATGTCTCCGATGAAGAAGGTGATTCTCAATCAATATCCAAGGAATCTTTGGAGGAGATACTAGCTCGTAGAGCAAAGAGAAGGCTAGAGAATCTTGAACGAGCGGGTCATACGGAGGACATGATTCTTGGACAAGTTCGTGGAAGAGTGGTCACTAGAAGGCAATTGGCGGATTTTAGCAAGGCTCATGCTTTTGTCTCCTTCATTTAACCCAAGAAGGTATATGAAGCTCTCGAAGATCAAGATTGGCTTGAAGCCATGCATGATGAACTCAATAACTTCGAGCGCAACAAAGTGTGGAAATTAGTGCCAAGACCCAAGGATTGCAAAAATGTCATTGGCACCAAATGGGTGTTCAAGAACAAGCAAGACAAAGATGGCATTGTCATTCGCAACAAGGCAAGATTGGTGGCCCAAGGTTTTTCTCAAGTCGAAGGTATCGATTTCGGTGAAACTTTTTCTCCCGTAGCTCGCCTTGAATCCATTCGTATCTTACTTGCCTATGCATCTCATCATAACTTCAAGTTACAACAAATGGATGTCAAAAGTGCTTTCCTTAATGGTCCCATTAATGAGTTAGTATATGTCAAGCAACCTCCGGGTTTCGAGGATCCCAACCACCCCGATCATGTCTATAAACTTGATAAGGCGCTCTATGGACTTAAACAAGCTCCACGTGCGTGGTATGAGCACCTTAAAGTGTTTCTAGTAGATCGCGGGTTTAATGTTGGTTTAATCGATCCCACCCTCTTTACCAAGACGGTTGGAGGTGACTTGTTCATATGCCAACTCTATGTGGATGACATCATTTTTGGGTCTACTAACACCTTGTTCAATGAGGAGTTTTGCGAGCTTATGACCGATAGGTTTGAGATGTCTATGATGGGAGAGTTGGAATTCTTCCTTGGCTTTGAAGTAAATCAATATTATGAAGGGACTTTCATCAAACAAGCCAAATACACTCAAGACATGCTCAAGAGGTTTAATATGAATGATGCCAAACCTATGAAGACTCCTATGTCCACAACCACCGACTTGAAACCCGACCCCAACGGTAAAGAGGTAGATCAAAAGGTATACCGCTCCATGATTGGCTCTTTGCTCTACCTTTGTGCATCTAGACCCGATATCATGTATACCGTAGGTAAATGTGCAAGGTTTCAAGCCTCCCCAAGGCAAAGTCATTTGGAAGCTGTGAAACGGATCTTTCGATATCTAGTTCATACCCCAAACTTCGGTCTTTGGTACCCCAAGGGTTCAAGCTTTTAGCTCATTGGATACTCGGATGCGGATTATGCGGGAGAGAAGACGGATAGGAAGTCCACATCCGGGGGTTGTCAATTCCTTGGCCGCTCCTTGGTATGTTGGTCTTCTAAGAAGCAAAATTGCATTGCTCTCTCCACCACCGAGGCTGAGTATATCTCCGCGGCAAGTTGTTGTGCCCAATTGCTATGGATGAGGCAAACCTTGAAGGATTATGGTATTCATTTTGACAAGGTGCCTCTTCTTTGTGACAATGAGAGTGCTATCAAGATCGCCTACAACCCGGTTCTTCATTCCAAGACGAAGCACATTGAGATCCGTCATCATTTCATTCGGGATCATGTTGAGAAAGGTGATATTGATCTCTCATATGTCTCCACAACGGATCAACTTGCCGATATCTTCACGAAGGCCCTTGATGAACCAAGATTTCGAGCTTTGAGGAATGAACTAAATGTCATAGATTCCTCCAACTTCACTTGAAACCTTGCATATCTACCCTCATTATGCATGCTATTAGGCTTAGATGTAGGCATGGACATAGGGGGAGCACTACTCAACTCATGAATATGCACTCCTCCTATTATGCGAAAATTAAATCATCATTGCATATCTAGTCATTTGTGACTTATTGTGCTTAATTGTGAGTAGTAATTTTGGACCCAAGATATATCTTCGCGGTGCCAAGTTACACACTCAAACATGGTGGCCTCGGCCACCGACCATTTTGTGTTTTGGATCTTTCACGCTTATCATATCTTCGTCTTGACAACTCGTACGGGTTCGGTCTTCTATATTTTTGTTGCTTTTTGCGGACCCCTTCGAGTAATGTCTCTCGTATATCAGTGACGTTTTTCCAACCCAAGCCTCCTTTGCCCAAACCAATGCTTCCATCGAAATGCTTGTGTTTTTCCAATCTTGGCGCGCGAAAATTTGGTTGAGCGGAGGCTCCGGTGCATCCACCGGAGGCTCCGCTGCCAAGGGCGGAGGCTCCGGTAAACCCACCGGAGGCTCCACTGGTCCTGTCCACCGGAACACCACCGGATGCTCCGCTGGCCCACAGTGGCTCAGCGGGCCAAAACTTAACTGTTTTGGGACAGGGAGCGGAGGCTCCGGTGCGAACCACCGGAGGCTCCGCTGGTGGGAGCGGAGGCTCCGGTGAATCCACCGGAGGCTCCGCCGGCGGAAAATTTCTGTGGATAAGTGATGGGCGTGCGGGGGTAAGTGAGATCCACTTTCACTTTCCCCCACCCGCCCCCATCTTCCTCCTCAAGAACCGCCGCCGCCCCAAGCTTTTCGCCGCCGGATTCGAGCGCTCCACCGCGGGAAGGCCATCTCCTCGCCTTGGGACGCTCCGGGAACCTTCCCTCCCTCCTTTTTCACCATGGATGACGCGGGTACGTGCTCTCTCTCTCTCTCTCCTCTAGTTGATGGATGGGATGCATAGGAGTTCATGTTCTTTGCCTCTAGATTCATGGATTTGGAGTTTTAGGAGTGGAATTTCTCTAGTACAAACCCTAGTAACCTAGTTAAGGCTTGTTAGGCTTGAATCGTTGCGGTTGTTGGGAGTTTTGCCCTAACCCTAGATTATTCAACCCTGTCGGGGGGTTACCCCCGAGTAGGGTAAAGGCAAGTGGTAAAGGCGACTTACAGAAGAGAGGTTTGGTCGAGTAGCCGACTACCCGGTACTTGCTACCCGGTCGACTGCTACTCGGTCTCACCTCAAGATGACCGGAAGGAGATATCAGTCAAGTTCCATCCATTCGAGTAGAAGAGTTGGCCCGAGTAGAATTGGCGGGAACCTACTCGGGCCAGAAAGTCAAAGGAGCCGTTCTGACACAGGATCCCGCGTATCCTGGGTCCGTACTTGGCAGTATTCGAACTACTGTTCATCTGGGACCGGCCTGCCTGACAGTGAGAGCATGGAAGCAGGTCGTGGCAGGATAAGGGGGGCCTACTCTGTGTTTGGCACAGTGATACCAGTCTGTCCCCTTGTTTTGCCCAACGACTTTCTAGATGCAGCCAAGATTAGGAACCAAAGCTGTCAGCGGGAACCCGGAAGAATGACGATGTGCACACTATGTCGACACTTGTCCATGTTTGGACGTATCCGGCTGGGCACCGTGTATATAAGGTGCCCCGCCGCCTCCTGCGTGAGGCATCGCATACGAGAACGGAGGAAACCCTAGTTTCTTGACCTAGTTCATCATCTAGAGAGGAGAGTGGCTACTCGGTAGCAAGGACATTGTACTGTGGCTACTCGGTGAGACACCAAAATACACAAAGAAAGGCAGGAGTAGGGGTTTTACCTCCTCACGAGGGCCCTGAACCTGGGTAGATCGTGTTGTTTGCAGTGTTTACTTCGTACCTCACGCGGCTACTCGTCGCGTGATCCCTCCCCAAGCACCTCCAGCGTCCTTCGTCCCCACATCTTTAGCCATCCCATGGCATCTGCCGTGACACCACCACGACAGTTGGCGCCCACCGTGGGGCAACCAGCGGCGCTGGTTGGAGTTTCTGTTCGGACGGGATCTTCTTCAGCGGAGCGCGTGGTCTGTGGCCTTGTCCACAGATTCGGCTCTTTCGACTTCGTCACCGACAACGCCGGCGATTTCGGCGGCAAGGCCATGCCGGAGGGCGGCTCGGTGATCTCCTTCGGCTCTCACCTCGTCTACGTCGCCACCGTCGCCAACCGCGCGTATCCCGAGCTGGTGCATGACGCGGAGGATCCTCCCGCGGTGATCGCTGCTCGCGGAAGGCCCGCGTGCCGCTCTGCGAACTGCGCTGAGGTGATGGTGACGGGCTTGGCGGCTAACACTGGCGCAGCCGCTACTGGCGCTGCGGCCGTCGTCGAGGAGATTGATGCACCAGCTGCTGGTGGCAGGGTTCACCGGCCCTACGAGAAGGAGAGCAACTTGCCGCCTTCCACATCTACGGTCATTCCTGCGTCGGCTACGCGACCTGGTATGCCAACTCCCACCGACATCGAGCTCCTGGCCATGAGGGAGCAGCTCGAGCGGCAACGTCTGGAGCTGCTTGCCGAGCAGGCGGAGCTGGATAAGGTGAGGTTGGAGTTGAGTCTAGATCAGCTCGAGTACAACAAGGCTCACGGCTTCACGCCAGTTGCTAGGAGGCCTAGCAGAGTAGGTGCCACTCGGCGCAATCTTGGTGCCGAGATGGCGACAGTTGTAGAGGCTCCTGCTCAGTCCGTCACCGCAAACACCTCCACTAGGCCCAGATATAGCACGCCCGCCAAGACACTTAGAGCTGCAGAAGCTGTAGCTGCCGAGTTGCCTCGCCTAGATGGCGATGCGCGTCTTAGGCAGCAGGAAAGGCTCAACGAGTTGGTGTTGGAGGCTGCTAGGCAGAATGAGGAGTTCCGGAAGGCCAACCCGGGCGCTGGGGCTTCGCAGGTGGTTCACTCGCACGCGGCTAGATCTAACGATCAGGCCTCGTCTCCGCATCCCAGCCGCGAGAAGAGCCGCAGCGGGCGTTCGGGCAGAGACAGGCAAATGCTGGTGTATGACCCAGCTGCTGCCGCGAGACAGCTTGCTGTGCCGCAGCAGCCCGGGCAGGAACACAACGCTGCAAGAGCAGGCTCTCAAGCCCACCAAGCTCAAAGCCGTGCCCGAGATGCTGCGCGTCCAGGTCCTTCTCGGCAACCCGCCGCTCCGCCTACTCGGCAGAGGCAGCAGCCGCGTGCAGTGGCGCCAGTCGCCAACCCGGTGGAGCAGCCTGCAGCTGTGCAGGTGGACAGGTATGATGATGGCTACTCGGCCATGGAGATGGCTGGCTATGATGTGCATGACCGTGTCGGCGAGTGCATGCTGGCGCCTGGAGATGCGAGGCATCAGTTGGACCGGATCAGCTTGTCGGCGCGGCTGGAGAGCACGGGTCCTCCTGGCCCCGAGTGCTTTGGCCCGCGCATCATGAACGAGCCGTCCGTGAAGAACTTCCAGCTTGCGAGAGGCACCAAGAGCTACAATGGCAGCACCAAGCCCGAAGATTGGCTCAATGACTATGTCACCGCGGTCCATATCGCGAATGGCAACAGAAGATGGGCGGTGCGCTATGTTCCGCAGATGCTAGAGGGTCCAGCTCGCACTTGGCTCAACAACTTGCCCAAGAACAGCATTAACTGCTGGCTGGACTTCTCGGATGCCTTCATCAGCAACTTCACGAGTACATACAAGAGGCAGGCAGCGAGAAGACGAGACAGACCGCGAGTATCTTACTCGGTGGAGTACGTTGAGGAACACCTGTGAGGGTGTGAATGAAGCACAGGCCATCACTTGGTTTGCGCAGGGATGCAGACATGGCAGTATGTTGTGGCAGAGATTGCAGAGGGAGATGCCGAACACTCTGGCGGAGACCATCAAGATTGCGGATCAGTACGCACTCGGTGATCCCACTCAGCCACTGATGGACTCCTCTGAGCCGAGAAGAAACTTCAGCAACAGCAAGCGCAACGAGTTCCGCAACAAGCGCCGAGTAGATACTCGGTACGATCCCGAAGAGGTGAATGCAGTGACTGTTGGAGCTGGTGGCAGCCAGAGGCAGAAACCTGCTGGAGCCTACGGGCAGAACCAGAACCAGGGCCAAGGCAATAAGAAGCCATTTCGCACCTCTCAGTCGGGTAGCGGGAACTCCGAGCAGCCGAAGAAGTTTGTCTTTGACGACATGAAGGATGGCCCGTGCAGCTTTCACACTCACCACCCCTCGAGGCCTGCTAACCACACTACTCGGCAGTGCGAGTGGTGGGAGGCGATCAAGAGTGATGGCTTGCCTCCTCCTCCTCCTCTGCCAACAGCCAATGCCAATGTGCAGCCTACTCGTGCACCCGCAGCTCGGCCGCCAGTGTACCCGAGAAGAGAGAATGTGAACCAAGTGGCTTTAGGAGCCAACCAAAACTTCAACAATGAGAGATACCGCAACAACAACTACAACCGCAACAACAACAACAGAGGCAACAACAACAACTACCAGGGCAACAACAACAACGGCAACAATGGGGGCGGAGGCTCCAATCAGTACCAAGAGCACCACGAGAGTTACATGATCTTCACTTCTGAGCCAGTCGACAAGCAATCACAGCACAGGCGGGCCATGGAGGTCAATGCAGTGATTCCTGCTGTCCCTCACTACATGTATTGGTGTGACCAGGAGATCAGGTGGACCCGAGCAGATCATCCCAAGGTGATGCCCAATCCGGGTAGCTATGCCTTGGTGCTGGATCCTACCTTCCTGGGTCCCGAGAAGAATGTGAGGTTCAGCAAGGTGCTAATCGACAACGGCAGCAGCATCAACATTGTGTACAAGGACACACTCGAGAAGCTTGGCTTGGCCGAGAACATGATGCTGCCTAGCAAAACCACCTTCCATGGCATTGTGCCCGGGATCTCGTGCAACCCGATTGGCCGAGTGTGGATCGATGTGCTATTCGGCACCAGGGATAAATGCCGCACAGAGCGCCTGCAGTTCGAGGTAGTGGATCATCAGAGTCCTTACCATGCTCTACTCGGCAGGCCTGCTCTGAGCAAGTTCATGGCTTCTACCCATGTTGCATATCTGAAGATGAAGATCCCTGGTCCCAATGGCATCATTACTATCTCTGGTGATTACAAGAAGTCCATGGAGTGTGCCTCTGCTAGCTCCCAGTTGGCGGAGTCGATGGTGATTGCTGCCGAGAAGAAGAAGATGTATGAGGTGGTAACTATGGCGCAATCCGCGCAAGCTGGCGCGCAAGGTGTGCCGAGTACCCAGCACGACACTGCTTTTCAGGCTGCCAAGGAGACAAAGAAGGTCCAGGTCGATCCCGAGTTCCCCGACCGCGTAGCCATCATTGGCTCCGGGTTGGCGGAGAAATAGGAAAGCGAGCTCATCCACTTCCTCCGTGAGAATCGGGATGTTTTCGCCTAGTCCAATGAAGACTTACCAGGAGTCCCGAGGGAGTTGGTTGAGCACTCTTTACATGTGCGTCCTGACGCCAAACCAGTGAAGCAGGCTATGCGCCGCTTCGGAGATGAGAGAAGGAAGGCCATTGGTGACCAGATCACCAAGTTACTGATAAGCAATTTCATCATGGAGGTGCTGCATCCGGATTGGCTAGCCAACCCGGTCATGGTCGAGAAGAAGAAGGAGGATCCCAAGGCTGCCACTGCATGGCGCATGTGTGTCGACTACACCGACTTGAACAAGGCATGCCCCAAGGATCCCTTCCCGCTACCTCGCATCGATCAGGTGATCGATTCCACTGCTGGTTGTGAACTGCTGTCTTTTATAGATGCCTACTCTGGTTTCCACCAGATTGCACTCAATCCTGCTGATCAAATAAAGACTGCTTTCATTACCCCGTACGGGGCTTATTGCTATCGTGTCATGTGTTTTGGCTTGAGGAATGCGGGTGCAACCTATCAGAGATGCATGCAGAAATGCTTGCACGATCAGCTCGGCAAGAATGTGCAGGTGTACGTAGATGACATTGTCATCAAAACGAATAAAACACATACTCTGCTTGCCGACCTGGAGGAAACCTTTGCTAACCTACGCAAGTACAAAATGAAACTGAATCCGAGTAAGTGCACCTTTGGTGTACCGGCTGGAAAGCTACTCGGTTTTCTAGTTTCTAGTCGGGGCATTGAAGCCAATCCTTCTAAGATAAAAGCTATTGAGAGCATGTCTTTGCCGAGATCACTGAAGGATGTGCAGAAGTTCACAGGTTGCTTGGCATCTCTGAGCCGTTTTCTGGGCCGAATGGGCGAGAAGGCCCTGCCTCTATACCAGCTAATGAAGAAAAGTGACAAGTTTGTCTGGACTCCGCAAGCGGATGTGGCATTCAATGAGCTGAAAGCAATGCTGGCTAGTGCTCCCATCTTGGCTAGTCCGCTACCCAAGGAGCCAATGCTACTGTACATAGCTGCGACTAACCGAGTAGTCAGCGTGGTGATTGTGGTGGAACGAGAAGAAGAAGGCAAGAGTGTGCAGCGCCCAGTATATTATCTCAGTGAAGTGCTGTCCAGTTCCAAGCAAAACTACCCGCATTACCAGAAGATGACCTACGGCGTGTACCTGGGCGCCAGGAAGCTAAAGCATTATTTCCAGGAGCACCCTATCACAGTTGTGAGCTCTGCTCCCATCTCGGATATCATGGGCAACAAGGAGGCGAGTGGCAGAGTAGCCAAGTGGGCGATTGAGCTAGCCGCGTATGCTCCCGCGTATGCGAGAAGAGACGCCATCAAGTCTCAGATCCTGGCGGAATTTCTTGTGGACTGGGCTGAGGTGCAGTATGAACCTCCTGCTTCAGTTTCCAATTATTGGAGGATGCACTTTGATGGCTCAAATGTGAAGGAAGGCCTTGGTGCTGGTGTTGTGCTTACGTCACCCAAGCGAGATCAACTCAAGTATATGTTGCAGATTCACTTCAAGGCATCCAACAATGTAGCAGAGTACGAGGCAGTGGTGCATGGTTTGCGAGTAGCAAAGGAGGTTGGCGTGCAACGCATTATATGCTATGGTGATTCGGATCTGGTGGTGCAGCAAGTCTCGGGCACTTGGGATGCCTTGGATGCCAACATGGCATCGTATCGCTTCCTGGTGCAGTCTATGACTGGGTTCTTCGAAGGTTGTGAGTTCCAGCACATTCACCGAGCAGAGAACGAAGCAGCAGATGAGTTATCCAAGTTGGGATCTTCTCGGCAATCCATCCCGGCGGGAATCGCCTTGGAGCATTTGAGGAAGCCGTCCATCAAGCCTTCTCCCAACTCGGAGTCCATATTTGTTCCTTCTCTGCCAAGTGAGGAATCTGATCCAATGGAGATTGACTGGGAGAGTGCTGCAGGAAACCCGGGGACTGCCGTCCTCTACTCGGGGACTGCCTTTCCCTACTCGGGGACTGCCATTCCCTACCCGGGGACTGCCATTCCCTACTCGGGGACTGCCACTCCTTACCCGGGGACTGCCACTCCTTACTCGGGGACTGCTGTCCTTAACCCGGGGACTGTCGCATTCATTGAGGAGGTCCTTGCTAATCGGTCTGGGCTTCAGAGAAGCGCTCCTACTCCCCCTGAGCAACCACAAGAGCCTGTCCCAATGGAACTGGACGAACCCGTGTTTCCCACGCGGGAGACACCGAGTTGGGCTATGCCCATATTATCCTTTCTAAGGGACGGTACTCTACCTGAAGATGAGGTGACTGCAAGGCAGATTCAGAGAAGATCCAAAGGCTACACTATTGTCCGAGATGTGCTGCACAAGAGAAGTGCCACTGGCGTGCTGCAACGATGTGTGGATCCAGCAGAAGGAGAAGAGATCCTGATAGAGATACACCAAGGAGAATGCGGGCACCATGCCTCTTCTCGGGCGCTGGTCCAGAAAGCTTTTCGGCATGGCTTCTACTGGCTCACAGCACTGCAGCAAGCTGAGGATATCGTGAGGAAGTGCACAGGCTGCCAGATGTTCGCAAGTAAGATTCACATGCCTGCTTCCGAGTTGAAAACAATTCCTATCACCTGGCCATTTGCTGTTTGGTGTTTGGACATGGTTGGGCCCTTCCAGCCGGCTAGGGGCAACATGACTCACATCTTGGTCATGGTGGACAAGTTCACCAAATGGATTGAAGTGAAACCTATTCGGAGGTGTGATGGGGCCACGGCTGTGAAATTCGTGAAGGATGTGATCCTGAGATATGGCTACCCGCACAGTATCATCACCGACAACGGCACAAACTTTGCTGAGGGAGCAATGGTGCGGTTCTGCAGAGATAAGCATATCCGACTAGATGTTGCGTCAGTCGCGCATCCCGCTTCCAACGGGCAAGTTGAAAGAGCAAATGGCATGGTACTGGCAGGCATAAAGCCAAGGCTGATGGAGCCACTGCTGAAAACACCTGGGTGTTGGTTAGACGAGTTGCCAGCGGTGTTGTGGAGTCTAAGGACTACCCCTAACCGGTCAACCGGCTACACGCCATTCTTCTTGGTATACGGGGCTGAGGCCGTGTTGCCAATAGACTTAGAGCATGACTCCCCCGAGTAGCCCTCTACACTGAAGTGGAGGCGAGAGAAGCTCGAGAAGACGACGTTGACCTGCTTGAAGAAGCAAGAGAGCTGGCTCTGTCACGTTCGGCTATCTACCAGCAAAACCTGCGGCGTTATCATAGCCGAAAGGTGAACCCAAGGGTTTTCCGAGAAGGAGACATGGTCCTTAGGCTTGTGCAGCGCACAGCCGGGATGCACAAGTTGTCTCCTCCATGGGAAGGGCCTTTCATTGTGAGCAAAGCGCTGCACAACGATGCTTACTATCTTGTAGATGTGCGCCCACCACAGGCGAACAGGGCTGATAAATCTGGAGAGGAAACCAAGCGCCCTTGGAATGTAGCTCTACTCCGTCGTTTTCATTCGTAAGCAAAGATGTGTATGTACCCTCTTATCCGAGTTGAAATTCTACTCTGCAATCTGAAATTGTTCTCGGGGACTGCCCTCGTACAAAATTGCTCTAAGTGTTTTTACTCGGCTTCACCTCTTTTTCCTATTCGGTTGCTCTACTTCAAAATTCAAAGGTACATTGAGTACTGTGTTTAAACCTACATGCCAACTCTTCGACTTTGCTGCTGTCCGAAACCCGGCTTCATGGCAAGCAAGAGAACAAGCAAAAGGTCCATGAGCACAAGAAAAATTACTAAGGAAAGGGAGAGTGCAGGAACCGAGTAGGGTGTTGTTATTACTGTTCTGTGAATTGTCTTTTCGGCTAAATGGTGAGCTGCGTTACTATGATTGTTTCTAAGCGGCTAAGTATTTGCAGCTCTACTCTTTAACTCTTGTGACTCGAATACCAAAAAAGCAACAAGTTGCGGGTAGAGCTGAGACGAAAAGGGAGAGTGAATAAGAAATGCAACTCGGGGACTCGCATGATAACGCAACTCGGCATTCAGCCCAAGTTGAAAAAATTGATTAAGTTGGAAATAACAAAAGTGGGAATAAAATTGAGTAGCAACGGAATAAAATAGTCTGATACATCTGCTCCCGGCATCCCGGGGATCTGATAAGTGTTTGAGTAAGAAATTTGCAGGATAAAATCAAATTCAGGTTGATGGGGCGTTCTCGGTGCTCGCCTGGGTTGCTTCGCCTTCCTAAGTGGCCTTGGTGGCGTCCGCCTCTGCGCTGGCATCAGCAGTCTTTGATTGCTCGGCGTCAGGCTCGGTGGCGAGCTGCTCAGAGGTAGCAGTGGCCACCGAGATGGGCGCTGTCGCGGAAGCAGAGCCGGTCTCGGGGGCGTGGGTGCGCACCGTGTCGTCGAGTGCGGCTCCTGATGAGGTGCCGAACTCGAGGGCAGCGGTGTCGATCTCCTCGACCTCTTCATCGCTACTCGCGATGACGGCAGCCTTCCCCTTGCTCTGGGGAGAATCAAAGAAGCCCGATTCCAGCTCGGAGTCTGTCTCTTCATCCGCGTCCTCGTCCTCCTCCACCTCGGTGTCGGGTTCGGTGGGGCCGTCGATGAAGGTGGCCGTGTCCGCGTACTCCGCAACCTCATGCGCAATTAGCTTGCGCGCGGTCACACAGCTGGGGTCCGTCTCCCACTTGGAATTGTCGCGCTTTCCGCGGATGATCTGCATGTTGAGGTTCTCGTACCAGGAGGCGACGCAGAGTAGCATCAGATCAGCGCCTGCCCGAGCTCCCGAGGCGCGCCACTTCTTCAATTCGGCCTTCACATTGTGCAGCTTCAGAGCAAGGCCATCGATGGTTGTCGGCGGGGAATCTTCAGGCCAGAACAGCTTGTGGAGCTCGAAGCCGACGCGCACCAAGTCGGTGCCCACGCCGGCTAGGCGTTCGAAATGCCCTCGCATCACCAGCAGGCTGTCCTCGATCTCGGCTCTGGTATCCGCGGCCTCGCCCTTCTCAAGGCGAGCTGCTCGGGCTGTCGTGGGATAATCACGGCAGATGTTACCTGGGGTAACTGATCTTGGGGCAAGTCGACACAGGTATTCGGGAGAGGGTTTAGCTCAAAGGAAGACATAACGGAAAGCAATCTAAGAACCGGAAAATAACTCGCCGGATCTCAATATGAATTATGCTGGACACTCGATAACAGGTGTTACAACTATGACTTGAATCTCTGGCAAACTAAACCTAGGGGCCGGTTTATAAAGCACCCGTACACCCCTAACTTGCCCTTCAAGGCACATCCTGAGTCCTATTCGAACTCTGCTTACAAACCCTAGCTTTCCTTACCGCAACCCACAATCCGGGTTACGAGGCCTACAAACTTTGGGCCTTCCAGAAGTCTCTTTATTCTTAGCCGGATCCTGCGCAACATCCTTTGGGCCGGGTCACACCTTGGAGTGGGCCTACCGGGTTACTATCCCCCCATCAGTAGTCCCCAGAATAGCCTGGGCTTCCAAGATTTACTCTTCGAAGTGCTGGCTATTCCCTGCAGAAATATTGGATACAAAAACACATGAAGATCAAGATACAATATGTTGACAAATGGCTGGGATTAGCACCAAGGGGATCAGGTAGCAACCCGGCTCTCCCTCAAAGGCTCTCCCTCAATCTTCCAGACTTGGGTCTTAATAGGAAACTCGATGATTTCACATCTTCCTCGATAACTATCGCTGATACTAGGAAAGAGATTTCCCCTTCCTTTTTCTCTGGATTATATCGATCTATGCATAAGGCGCGTCTTTCAAATTTCAAAATAGCCAACTATTACTCCGCACCTCCCGGGTTTCGCCCGTTAGGTTAGGCTTTTCCACCCGGGCTATTATAAATAGACCCCAGGGAGCAACCTCAACTCCAACGGCTCATTTCCCCATCCCTCTTCTTCTCAAGCTCGAGTTCACAGAGTGCCACCACGGAAGCCCCGCGCACGTCGCCGGAGCCCATCCGTCGTCGTTTGCGCTCCGCCACCGTGCAACCCACTCCAGCTCCCAAATCCGCCACTAAGCCCCCGATTCGCCGGCCAGAAATCGCGAAAGGGCATCAATCTTGCGCCATCTGTCTCCGCAAATCCCTACTTCAATCTCCTCCGGTAAGTTCTTGATATCCTCCAGCCTAACCTTGCAATCTCTTAGCTTTTCCTTAGATCAGATCTGAATCGAGTCGCCTGCAATTTCTCGGGCCCTGCCGAATTGACTTACTAGTGTTTACCATAACCACTCCCATAGATAGGATGTGCAGCTTATCTTACTCCCCTACCACTAAGTATCATTAGATTGGCCTTAAATACAGAAATTGGATTTCCCATCTGGGCTCGGGCCACCAAAAATTTCCGCCTTTGTTCTTATCATCCGGAAAATCTCACTTCTCCGGCTCACTTGCTGATAATAGACATAAGGGTATCCTTCTACCTTCCCCAGACACTTACTTTACGGAAAAACTTCACAGCTTCCGTAACGACATGCGATACCCGGACAGATCGTACTTGATCCGGCAAGGCAATACCCGGATCATGTTTAAGTTACCGGTAACTGATTATTCATTAATTTCCGAGTTTTCGCTTCTCACCTCCTTCCCTTTGATGTTTTACCAGGTCAACCCCATGGCACCCAAGAGGCAGGGGAAACAGCCGGCTAAAACTAAATCCACTAACTCCATTTCAGCCAATTGGGGGAGATCCTCCGTTACCAAGGCCAAACTGGAGGAGTTGGTCGAGCTTGGAATCCTTCCTCCCCAGGAATCTATCCACTGGAGAGTACCAGGCAACGAAACCCGGCCTTCTCCAGCAACGGATGAGGTAATATGTTTCGTCGAACACGTGACCCGAGGCTTCAGGCCTCCGGGTCACCCTTTCTTTCGTGACGTCCTAGATCACTACAACCTCCGTATTTTCGATATAGGCCCAAACTCCGTTCTGAACATCACCCACTTTATCGTTCTTTCCGAGTCTTACTTGTGCACTCCGCCAAGTCTGGCTCTCTTTGTTGAACTCTTTCAGTGCAAGCCGTGCCGCGAAAGCGGTGACGGCGCACTTCTTACTTGCGGCGGGGTTTCTATCCAGCGCCGCAAGAATTCCTTGATGCCTCCCCTCACTCTCAATTCTCATGTAAAGCACTGGCAGCTCTCATACTTCTACTGCCAGGATACCTCCCCACCCGGCGAGAAGAAGTTGCCGGGTTACTCGGAGGGTCAGCTTGACATTTCCGAGTCTTTCAATGCCTTCGCCTCTGACTCGGACAGGGAGGCGATCTTGCCTTCGTTGGCTAAGATCTCCATCTTATCAGCCCGAGGCCTCATCGGGCTAAACTTGGTGAAGACCTGGGTTAGCTTCCGCATCCAGCCCAACTCTATTCGTGAAAAACTGATGTGCGCATATTCGGGTCAAACCACAGACCCGATCCGATACTCCACCAGCACCTTCGCTCCTAACGATACAAACAAGACGATTAAAGGTTTCTTAACAGAGAAGCTCGAGGTAATCCGGAACATAGCCGGATTAGAGCCTTTTACCCTCGAGAACCCGGCCCCTGCAGTAAGTTTTATACCCTTTGATCTTGGATTCTAACAAGCCATCTTTTATCCGCTTCTCTTGACTCAATATTGGCCCTTACCCTGGCATTTTCACCTCAGACCGATAATGCCTTTTGGACAATCGACACTCCTCCCAATTCTGGAGACGCAGAGGAGGAAGATGACGCCGTTAATTCGGACGAAGGTGCATACTTAACCCCCTTGCACACATTATATCCTGTCTCCTCTTTTTCCTTATGCTATATCTTCAATACCTTTCAGAACAAGAGGACCAAGACGAGGAAGAAGATACAGATGGCTGGGAAGAGTCCGCCAGCGAGGAGGACGAGCCGGAGCCGGCCACCAAAGCTGGATCCAAAAGGAAATCCCAGAGGATCGCCCTCCAGGTTTTTATTTCGTTCCCTTGCACCTTAATTTTTGTTCCCATAACGTCATTTCGGGGCTAACCCCACCTTCACCCCTTTTGATCATAAATGAAGGAGCCACCCGCGACTAGGCGCCGAGTAACCCGGAACCATCCGGGCAACGAGGCCCTTAACCCGGGCACTTCATCGCCCCCGGCTCGACACTCTGGTATTTATATCGTAAATAAAAACTCTTTCCGGACATTCCTTTGCAACATAATCTCAAACCTTGCTTGGCATTTTTCAGTATCTTCCGGATCTAGCAGCGGCTTTCCTTCGGACTTCCCGGTGAATACCGGGTAAACGCCTTTTCCTGACATTATACCGAGCTTTTATCGCCTTTTTCATAACCGAAGATTAATTGTGCCTTCGCACCTTCTTCAGAGCCACGGTTGTTATTAGCGACCAGGAGGACACTGAGGCTAAGGTCCGGGTCGAGAACGAGCCGGCTGATGATGCCTTCACCACAACTGGCGACGAGCAAGCGTCGCCACCGGAGCTAGCTAGGCATGACACCGGGTATCCAATCGCTTCGCACGCGGGCGAGAAGGAGAAGGAAGCAGCTTCGAGCGCGGGAGGGGGACCAGACTCCGACATTCGGATGACCCGGGTGCCGCCTCCTGTTACAAGAAAAGCTCCTTTTCCCACTTTCCAGGTACCCGAGTCATCTAACTCGGATAACGCTGATTTTAACCAGCTGATGAGCGCTCTTCTCGCCATGAAAGCTTCGGAAGGAAATATCCTAGAGCGTATGGCTTCAGCACATCAGGTAATCTTACTTGACGCTTCTTACTATACATCCAGTCCCCAAGTTCCGAGCATAATTTTCTGTAATTATTCTCGGTACTTCGCATAATAATTTTCTGTAATTATTTTCTCAGAAGGAAATATTCTCGCGATATCCGGCTTACAGTTGCACTCATTCTTTGCAGGCGGAGATAACTCAGTCGGATGAAACATTACTTAAAACTGAGCAGCTCTTGCTTGCGGAAACAAAGCGTAGGGAAACCCTTGAAGCGGAGATAAAGACTTTGAAAAAAGATGTCTCCAAATACAAGAATAAATACAATGCTGCCCAATCCTCGCTGAATAACCTGTCGACTCAAATTACGGACACTTACCGTATCTTGCTAAGTAAGTTTGCTATTTGCAATTAACTTGCGTATCTCTATCTTGCCGTTGTAATAACCAATATTACTGATATGCTTTTGTGTGTTTCGATTGCAGGTGCTAACCTTGCTGCTCCGGAGGAGAACGCCGTTACTCAGGCCAAAACTCTGAAGACTGTGCTCCGGACATTTTTTGCCGGCACGAAACTTTTGCTGGATGCTATAAAGTGGCCTTCGGAGGTATACCCGGGCGAAGAAAATCTCGTGCAGGCCCTTTCCACAGCGCCTGGATGGATTGAAATATTGAAGCGTTCGTCTTGCCGGATTGGGATGACCCGGGCTTTGACGCTGGCGAAGGCTTATTTTCCTAAGCTTGACCCGGCCAAGGTAGTATCCGGGTTCCCAGAATTCAAGGCTGACGGGTCTAAGTTTAAACCCCAGGACTTCAAAGCTATACAATCTTCGGTACGTCACTCGGCCACAACTTTGGCAGATAAAATGGATCTAAACACAATTATGAGCTCATATGACTCTGAGGGCAAGGTTATTCTGGTGGAGGCACCCCCTCCTTTTGATATGCTGGAAAAGTGGTCGACTGACCTGGCCAGGAGGAAAGAAGAGGTTGCGAAGAGAGAGACCGAACTAGGCGTAAAGCCGTCTACCTCAACACCAGCCGTTCCTCCACCTGTCCGTCCTGACGTGAAGAGTCCGGGTAAAACTGCTGTCAAAGCCAAGGAGGAAGTCCAAGACGAAGACCCGGAGGACCACTCCCAGGATGCTGAATAGGATGATACCTAGTGCTTTGCATTTCTCGAGACTGATATGATCTTTAGCGGTGCGCCTGTGCAACATTGATACTGATATTAAGACTTTTGCGCTTGTTAATTTATGATAACTCTTTTGCCTCTCCCGGCTTTTGATAATCTCGATCCTTGTGTTATATGTAAGCTTATTCTCGATACTTTGAACTCTTGCTTTTGATTCCCTTTTGAGACTCGGCTAACCGAGTATCGTAGGTTTTGATAGACGGACTTTTCTTTAAGTCCCCAAGACTCGGAAACTAAGGTTTACGAGCTTTAGTAGTTAAGCAGTTTGCTTCTGTCTCGAAGTCACCAGTCCCCATGACCCAAAGTACGAGCTAATGGGGCGTGGCCTTTCTCAGATGACAAACTGCTCTTTACCAAGCTGAAGACCAATAGCTATTCACATAAATACTGAAGTCATGCTTAATACTTGTTGAGTTTCCGGCTATTTGAGCCTTATACTCTGCATGGACTTGTGGTTTAGATGACCCTTTTGATTATCTTGTACTGTAAGCCGGCTTTCGCGTGGATACCATGCTGTTACATCTATACGAAAAACAGGGTCAAGCAAGTCCCATTGGGCTGCATAGTTTGATTGTAATCGTAAGCGAACAGATCATGCCACTTTAGCGCGAGTCACATCAAGCTTAAGTAAGAATAATCAAGAAATTTGGCTCCTTTGTCCGGTTATAAGATTGCAGCCGTACCCGTTTTTTCGAGTAATCAGCCCTCATAACTCATAGGCATCAAGGCCGGGTCTCCGGGTTTGTGATTACTTATTTAAGCACACCAATCCCCGAAGACCTATATGCACGTGACGTATTTCGATGATACTGACATATTGATAATAACAAGCATTACTTACTTGTAACTGAAGCAAAGACCATGATAAGACTCGAAACCATCTTCTTTTATTGATAAAAATTTCCTTTTTTGAATCAGCAGGCCGCCTCATTAAAAACCTTCCAGTCCCCTTAGGTACCCTGGGTAGGAAAAGAGTGCGTATGAAACCTGCCGCCCATTACACTGCTTTAGTTATTCTCGAGAGTCGGCCCCGCGTTGGTACGGCCGATGCACATTCTCCACTTGCTAGGCCCTTTCATAATGAGTACCGGATTTGCTAGCCAATCCGGGTATATCGTCCTTGAAGCGTGATCAGCTGCGGATGGCGGTACGTCTTCTTCTTCCCTTCTAGGAGTTTTGAAACGATCGCTCCTGATGAAGCCTACCATCTTAGGGTTTTGTTCTGCCCTAACTTTTGCTTTGTCCCCCTCAGGAGTTGGCTTTTTTGACGTTGTTCTCTCTTCTAGGTCCATCTGAGAACGGTAATGTTTGAGCTCTTCCTTCCTGCAGGCTTGCTCGGCCATTGCCGCGTCTCCCTCATCACATTCAGCTGCTATATCTCGATTTCCGTGTATTGTAATGGTCTTCTTGGGACCCGGGATTTTCAGCTGTAGGTACACATAACACGGTCTTGCCATGAACTTGGCATAAGCCGGCCTTCCAAACAATGCATGATAAGGACTGCGCAACTTTACTACCTCAAAGGTAAGCCACTCGACTCGGTAATTGTCCTTTGACTCTCCAAAAGCTACTTCCAGTGCCACCTTTCCTTCGGGGCATGCCGAATGACCCGGCACTATCCCGTGAAAAACTGTTGTACTCTTTTGCAGCTGCGATTCCTTTAAGCCCATACGCAGAAAAGTTTCCCAGTACAGGATATTGATACTACTTCCTCCATCCATCAAGACTTTTTTCAGTTCGTAGCCGTTGACCTGTGGCGCCACTACCAAAGCTAGGACTCCCGGGTGGTCAACTCTGTCCGGGTGATCCTTCCTGCTCCATGTTACCTCTTGTTCTGACCACCTCAAATATCTTGGAACAGCGGAAGAGACCGAATTAACTGCTTGTTTCAGTATCTTCTTATCCTTGTTAGAGCCTCCCGTAGTGTGCACATGATATTGACCCAGCTGTTTGGGGTTAGCTTGGAAACCTCCCGCTCCCCCTTGATTGTTACCTTGATTTCCGGCTGGCGGGTTGCCGGCTGGGGGCGGTCCGTTGCCCAAATTTCCACCTAGGCCCGGGCCTCCTCCTCGGCCTGCACCTCGCATGGCTCTGTTCACTTCCTCGTTCTTCCACCTTTGTAAGTCGGCACATTGCTCCAATGAATGATTGGCCGGCTTGCCGTTCCTGCTATGCTTCGGGCATGCCATCCTAAATATGTCCCAACTGTTGCTTGGTCTTGGAGGTCCTTGGTAGTGTCCCCCATTGTGATTTCCAGTATTAAAATTTCCTTCGGATCTAGGTCTTGAAGACCCGGCCTCCGTGTTGGCTACAAACTCGGAATTCCCTTTAGACGGTCGTTTGTTCTGGCTGTTTCCATTATTGTTTGGCGCCGATACATTGCCGGTTTTCCCACTGCTACTTGTGTTTGCTTTTGCTTTCTTGTCATCAACTTCCTCCTCTGTGGTATCCGTTGCAGCGTGTTTGTTGCACGCATCCATTAACTCTCCCATCGTAACCTCCGCTGCATTCCTACTAGATTTCATGCGAGTTAACTTTTGCACTAAAGGAACATACTTACATGTTTTTGCCATAGCTTGTAGCGCGTCCTTAGGCTGGATATCTGTAGACGAGTGGAGTATCTCCATAACCCGGCGCACCCAGCTGCGTGCTGACTCTCCTTTCTTCTGAACGCATCTTTCTAAATCATCAATAGTAAATAATTTTCTGCATGTCCCATGAAAGTGCTTGATAAACGCGGTCTTTAACTCCTCCCACGATTTGATCGACTTTTCCGGTAAATTGGTGAACCATAACTTTGCTGCTCCTTCTGACATCATTAAGTACATGAATTTGGCTTGGAGATTCTCGGATGCGTTGCGAATTGACATCGCCATCTCGTAGCTGCTCAGCCACGTTTCTGGATCCATTGTTGGCTCATAATTTACTACTTTCCCCGGTTCTTTGAACTTCTCCGGGTAAGGTTCTGCTCTGATATCGTCCGAGAGGCACTTGGGTCCCGCCAGGGTGGTTGGGGGTGGTCTTACTCGGGAGGCGCGTGACCCGGCTGGGGGTGCCACGAGGTGCGGCGCCACCGGCAACTCGTGCCCAGCAGACCCGGCCCCGGCTCTTCTGGCCCTGGAACTGTCCACCACCGCCTGCGCTGCTGATACTACTTGTACTGTCTGGATACGCGGTGGAGGCGGCATTTGCTGCTGTTCTTCCCTTCGTCGTGCCGCACTTGCTTGGACATTGCCCTGTTGCTGACTGGCGTACGGCGTCCCATGCATTCCGCTTCTATGATCCGGATAATTGGCTTGCTGTGCTACCGCAGTGTGTAGCAGATCGATCGCTCGTCGGGTTCCTTCCGCATGAGGCGAATCTCCCACAGGAATCTGGTTTAATGCGAGCGTTGCTGCGTACACGTTGTCCATGGGATTGTTGTAATGACCTGCTGGTGTGTGGAATCGTGATGGTGGTGGCGACATGGTATTGCCGGCTGTCACCCCCGTCTGTGGCAAAGGTAACCCGGCTGGCGCGTTTACCGGATGTGCTCCCGTTGACGGTCGCGGTATGGTCCCTTGGTTCGCCGGTGGAATCGGCTGATCTTGAGGCGTGAACACCAGGGCAGTCGGGTTAATAACCCCTCCTGTTGCCGGCAGCATAGTTCGGTGCCTTTGGTGCATCCTTGTCGTTTCCTCCCGGAGCCGGGTCTCTCGGTCATCCAATTCGCGCTGCCGCGCGACCATCCCTTGCCTTTCTGCTTCCACTTGCCTTCTTTGCTGCTCCAATGCACGACGAGCCACGTCCAGGTCTCTTACGCGCTCTGCCGCGTTTTCTGGGGTAATAACTGTGGCCAAGACTGTGGGGTCCAAGATCAAATTATTATCAAACAGAGCCGGGTGGCGCGGATTCGAGGGGCCCGCCCCCGGTGTCCGGTTTGCTTGGAACCCAAACATATTTGCGTGTCGCTCCTCGTCTGCTGGGCGACTGGTGACTGATGCCGACTCTCCATCGACCTGGACCAAGACCGGGTCAACTGTACCTTGCTGCTGGGCCACTGCCTGAGCCGCCCCGACTGGCGCCGCGGCCGCGTTTTCTTGATTGAGGTTGGTCGCGGGAGCCGCATAAACTGCAACCCGGCGCATGATGCCCGGTGTAGATTCGTATTGTTCTTCCTCGCTGTTTTCCTTTTCATATCGATCCTCCGACAAATCCCGTATAGACTCGGTATCATCCTCCCTCTCTATCTGACCCGTTGTTCCAATCGACTCTTCTTTTTCCGATCGGACATACGTGTCTTCTCCTGACACAGAATCAGATCCAATATTATCACAATTCGAACTGGAAGTACATACCATACCGATGAAGACGTTGATGCTGCCGACTGTCACGACGGATCCAGTTTCGAGGTGATCCGACTCTGGCCCCCAGCCAGAATCGTCTACCATCTTCTCTCCTTTGCTGTTGACGTAGATTTCTCCGACGATGAGGTTCTTCATGCCCTTCCGAGATTCTCCCGTGATGTAAACACCTTTGGACGCAGGCCCCACGGTGGGCGCCAACTGTCGTGGGATAATCACGGCAGATGTTACCTGGGGTAACTGATCTTGGGGCAAGTCGACACAGGTATTCGGGAGAGGGTTTAGCTCAAAGGAAGACATAACGGAAAGCAATCTAAGAACCGGAAAATAACTCGCCGGATCTCAATATGAATTATGCTGGACACTCGATAACAGGTGTTACAACTATGACTTGAATCTCTGGCAAACTAAACCTAGGGGCCGGTTTATAAAGCACCCGTACACCCCTAACTTGCCCTTCAAGGCACATCCTGAGTCCTATTCGAACTCTGCTTACAAACCCTAGCTTTCCTTACCGCAACCCACAATCCGGGTTACGAGGCCTACAAACTTTGGGCCTTCCAGAAGTCTCTTTATTCTTAGCCGGATCCTGCGCAACATCCTTTGGGCCGGGTCACACCTTGGAGTGGGCCTACCGGGTTACTATCCCCCCATCACGGGCCTTGGCCAAAGCAGGCGCGCAAGCGGACACGAGATCAGGGAAGATTTCTGCGCAAGGGCAAGGGAGAAATTTAGTCACAGAATCCGAGAAGAGGCAGAACCGAGAAGAAAAGAGGCAGAAAGGAGGAAACTTACTGTGAAGCTCGTGGCGTAGCTGCTACAGCTGGATTTTCCATTCTTCCTCATTGGACACGTGCTTCTCCTCGAGCAAGCGGAGCCCATCCAGCTGAGAAAAGAGCCCAGCATTGGATTTCGTCAGCACTTCACATTCTTGCTCAAGGGCCTTTATCTTAGCATTGAAGGTTGTCTCAGCCTTGGCCTTCTCGGCGATTACTCTGTCCCTCTCCTCACCAAGCGTGACAGCATCCTGGAGTGCCTTCTGCAGCTGGAGTTGCAGTTTCTCCATCTCTGTAGCGTGCTCGCTCTGCAGAGCAGCAGATTGGCTTGCCAGTTGCACCTGCACCTCAGCAGGTTTGAGACAGTCCTGATGCTCGACAACAAATTTCTTATGATCTTCTGAAAAGAGCAAAGCACAGTTAGCAGAGAAGCAAAGGAAACAGACACAAGGGCAAACCGAGTAGACGGAGGTTTACCTTCAAGCTTTTTGATGGTGGTCTCGGCATTCGCAACAAAGGTGCGACAGTTCTCGTGCTCGTCAGCCAGGGCCTTCAGTTTCCCTGCAGAGTAGAAAAGGTTAGCGCAAGAAAGCAGAAGCGGGCGTAAACAAAAAACGCAAGAACCGCGCGGCTAGAAGCGTACCTTCCACCTCAGACAGCTTCAGAGTGCTATCCTTCGCATCCTTACCGGCTGCCTCCGCAGCTGCTTTCTCTCTTTCCAGTGCAGCAATTCGCCTCCTGGCGATAGCATGATTCCAGAGAAGCTGGCGATGCAGACTGGTCCGCTTCAAAACGCTATCCTGAGAAGCGAAAAGAAAACAAGTTAGACAGAGAAGTGAAGATTCAACCCGAGAAGGCGGCTACTCGGGAGAGCATCCGCCTACTCGGCCAGAATCTCGGGGACTGGGTGATGGTAAAGGAAAATGAAAACGGATAGGAGAGAAGAAAAAATGCTACTCGGAGAGGACAAGTTAAGACTTACCGCGTAAGACTGCTCGAGATCTTCTGCATTCTTGCGGTGCACGAACATCTTGGCAGCAAGAGTAGCGGTGCTGGAGGAGACGGTCATGGGTTTGTAGCCCAAGTCCACCTTGTTCCAGTCGACCCGCATATGATCGATGTCGCCCAGGCCAAGGCCGTGCCATTTGTCTGTGCCGAGAAGCTTGCTGTCCCACTTGGCATCGATGAAACCAACCAAGTCGAGTACCTGCTCGAGGCTCTGGGATGATATCGCCTGATCTTGAGCTCCCCGAGAAGCAATGGAGACGGGCGCCGGGGGCCTGGAGTCCGTCGCCACGGCCTTCCTTCCTCTTGTGAGAGCAATCTTCCGGTCCTCGACGGAAAGGCCAATCTGGCGCTGTTGGCTGATCTTCACCATATAATCCAGGTAGAGGGGCTGATCAGCTATGTTAGCGGCGGCAGGAACCGCACTGGGGTTGCGGATAACCAACTGCTTGGACTGGCCAGCTGATGTCAGCGGCGGCTTGTCGGCAGCTTTCTTCTTTGCTATCTCTTTCTGAGCAAGTGGCTTCTCGGAGGTTGGCTCCTCGATCTTCTGCGTCTCGGTTTCCTTCTTCTCGGCTGCCCTCTTCTCGACTGCTTCCTTCAGAGCATCTAGGGCTTGTTTCCTGGTCTGCGGCACAGAGGAGGAATCTGGCAGTGCAGTGCCTTGATCAACGGGTGGCGCCACGGATCCGTCACCTTGTGCAGCATCTGGTTGGGCGCTACTCGGTGCAGCGCCTGGTTGCGCGCTGCTCAGGGGATACTCCTCTGTCATGACTGTATCTTCTACCCGCTGCTCGGCAGTGGGATCCGCTTGTCCGGCAGCGCCTGTGGCTGGCTGCTCAGGTTCAGCTTCTTGCCGCTCGACGGCGGCGTCACCATCACGCATCTCCTGGTCTTCCTCTTGGTGCTCCTCGGCGGCGCTAGCCGGAGGAGAAGGGGGCTTGTCCTGGTGAGCGGCGTCTTGCGCATCTGGATCGGCGCGGGACTGCTGCTCAGGCCCCGTTTGCGTGTGGGTGGTGTCGGCCTCGTCGTCCTCAACGACGACAACCTTGTCGACGTCAATGGCAGCTCGTTTCTTGGCCTGGTCAGGCGCGAAAGCAGCGTTCGCATCCAAGGGAGCGCTGGTGAGAAAGAAAAAATCAGAAATTAGAAGAAAGCAGAGGAAGGATAAGAGAAACAGCATAGTACAAGATTGGGAGTTAACCGAGAAGGAACTTACGCTTTGGTGGAGGGGATTGTTCGCTTTGTTCTCTTCACGACCGCCTTGGTCGTCTTCTTCTTCTCGGCTGCTTTTCTCTTCTTGGCGGGAGGCTCTTGGGCGTCACTTCCTGCCCGCTTACGGGTGGCAGGAGCAGCGACGGACAGAGGCTTGGCGTCAAGAACCTTGTCGACCTCGTTCTCGTCTTCATCCTCACCCTCGTCCTCAGCGTTTTCAGCATCTGTGAATTAAGGAGGAAGGAAAACACTTCAGAAACAGCAGGCAAAGGGCCTGTGCTTTTTGCAGAGGGAGAGCGCGAATTCAGTTACCTTCGAACCCGTCATCAGACCAGTCGCGAAGAGATGGTTCAGCAGGCTGCTTCTCGGTCGTAGGAGAGTGAGGAAGGTTGATCTGGTCTGCAGTCCCAAAGGAGGCCTTGTCGTCCTCCTCTTGGTCAGCAAACCAATTGCCTTCAAAGCGCTCACAGCTCTCCATAAGCTGGCGATTGAGGACCTGAAGAACAAAGAAATATCACATATTAGCCGAGTAGCTGGAAGGCACTCTACTCGGATAGGCGTGCAAACACAAAGCACACTAAGCCTAGGCAAACTTACTGAACATCCTACTCGGAAAGGCGTGCAGCCATCAAGCATAATTAAGCCTAAGAATTGTTCCCGAGTTGGTTACCCGACAAGGCGTGCAGGCACAAAGCACACTAAGCCTAGGCAATTCAGCTAAATACTCTACTCGGTACCGAATGCGGTTGCTAGTCGCAGCGAGAAGAGGAAGTTTGCTACTCGGAATACATATATAGAAAGCAGAGAAAGAAGAGCGTACCCGCGGAATCGGCTTCGTGCGGCTGAATGGGATGAACCCATACTGCCAGTGCTCGCCGAGGTTCGTCGTCAGGATGGCCCTTGCGTGCTCAGGAACATCCGCGTTGTCGAGCTCGATGGTGGTCGTTCTGGTGCAGTCGCGGGGGCCACCCATGTAGCACATCAGATGGCTGCGCTCCTGCAGAGGCAGCACGCGATTCTTGATCCAGCAAGCCACAGGATCATCGCTCTTGAGGCCCTCGTCGATTAGAACACCGAGCCGCGCCTCTATCTCCCTCGAGTTGAGGTCGTTGGAGGGCTTCGCCTTCCAATTCTTCCCGGTGGGAGCACGGTTGCTCCAAGCGGGAATATTGATTCGGTCAGTTACCTTTCCTCCTTCGGTGGCGGGGATGTTCTTGACGTAGAGGAACGTCTTCTGCCACATTCGGACGGATTCCAACCCCTTGATACGGGGATGGTTGGTTCCCGACCGCTGCACCATCATGGCGCAGCCGGTGTCAGTTGCGCGTGGCACGCCCGCGCCTTCCTTCTTCCCGGTGGTCTGCTGGCGGAGATGGAAGTACTTCAGCCAGGTATCCGTCGTGGGATGGATACCAAGGAAGGCCTCGCACACCACGGCGTGGTAGGCGAGGAAGACGACGGCGTTTGGTGGCAAGTGGTGCATTTGGAGACCGAAGTGGTCGAGGAAGCGGCGGAGGAAGTCGGAGGCCGGCAGGCCGAATCCGCGCTCAAAGTGCGACAAGAACACGACGTGCTCGCCCTCCTGCGGGGTTGGCACGAGCTCGCCGTCGGACGGCCGGCATTGAACACCAGGAGGAACTCTCCGGGTGTTCACGAGCCAGGCGCAATCCTCGGCGGTGACGTGCGAGCCAGCCCAGCCGGCGCGAGCAGCCATGGCAAGGGGTGCGCGGATGGTGGAGAGTTGGAGAGATTGGGTGGAAGAAAAGAATCTGCAGTGGCGCAAGGAGTTGCGCGGCGGCGGAGAGCTCAGCGGCGGAGAAGAACAGAGAGACGAAAGGGGAAAAGTGCGAAGGGAGGAGAAAAGGAAGTTACCGGCGGAGGTATTTATATCCTCTCCGCGGTTTACCGTTACCATCGGGGAAGTGGGATCGATCGTGGCGTGTGGTGGGGCCTGTGGCCGGCTAGAAACGCACGCACGCGCGAGGCGCGCGCGTAACGGCCGCAGCGGATCCCACTACCAAATCGTGGCCAATTACTGCGCGTGATGGGACATAACGAGCCAGTGGGCCCGCCCCGTGAAAACTGGGCGCGTGGCACGTCGTGTCGTGGCAGCGAAACGACGGGGTCATGGATGCTTGGCACGTGTCCAGTTGCGACACGGAAGGCTGGATTATGCTCTGAGCTGCAGAGACGATAGAGGAGAAATTCTCTAAGTCTTTCTACTCGGTTACAGAGTAGAAAGCAGGTGCTATTCGGAAGACAGGAAACTCAAAACTCAAGGTATTTTCTAGAGTACTACTCGGAGGTCATTTACTCGGCATATTGAGGTTCAAGGGCTGTGTTGCAAAGGTTGGTTTTAAGCTGGCAGAGCCTAGTGAACGAGTTCGCAAGATTCTACCAGCTTCGGGGACTGCTGTCGGGGGGTTACCCCCGAGTAGGGTAAAGGCAAGTGGTAAAGGCGACTTACAGAAGAGAGGTTTGGTCGAGTAGCCGACTACCCGGTACTTGCTACCCGGTCGACTGCTACTCGGTCTCACCTCAAGATGACCGGAAGGAGATATCAGTCAAGTTCCATCCATTCGAGTAGAAGAGTTGGCCCGAGTAGAATTGGCGGGAACCTACTCGGGCCAGAAAGTCAAAGGAGCCGTTCTGACACAGGATCCCGCGTATCCTGGGTCCGTACTTGGCAGTATTCGAACTACTGTTCATCTGGGACCGGCCTGCCTGACAGTGACAGCATGGAAGCAGGCCGTGGCAGGATAAGGGGGGCCTACTCTGTGTTTGGCACAGTGATACCAGTCTGTCCCCTTGTTTTGCCCAACGACTTTCTAGATGCAGCCAAGATTAGGAACCAAAGCTGTCAGCGGGAACCCGGAAGAAGGACGATGTGCACACTATGTCGACACTTGTCCATGTTTGGACGTATCCGGCTGGGCACCGTGTATATAAGGTGCCCCGCCGCCTCCTGCGTGAGGCATCGCATACGAGAACGTAGGAAACCCTAGTTTCTTGACCTAGTTCATCATCTAGAGAGGAGAGTGGCTACTCGGTAGCAAGGACATTGTACTGTGGCTACTCGGTGAGACACCAAAATACACAAAGAAAGGCAGGAGTAGGGGTTTTACCTCCTCACGAGGGTCCTGAACCTGGGTAGATCGTGTTGTTTGCAGTGTTTACTTCGTACCTCACGCGGCTACTCGTCGCGTGATCCCTCCCCGAGCACCTCCAGCGTCCTTCGTCCCCACATCTTTAGCCATCCCATGGCATCTGCCGTGACACCACCACGACAAACCCTAACACCCCGTGTATCTAGGTTTCTTGGTTTTGTGCGTGCCTTACCAACTCGAGCATTACTCTTTGTTCATGATCTTCTTGCTTTCTCTCTTAGATGCTTCCGGTTCCAAGGGAAAAGGGCAACGGTACAAGACCATCGGCCGCCGCAAGCCTCAACCCGTGGATGAGATTCAAGCAGAACTTGACAGCTCTCAAGGCAAGCGCAAGCGCTTCCCGGCTCCCGAGAAGACTTTGCCAAGGAGGAACACCACACCAACCGCCTCCAAGATGTCCGAGGCTATGTTCTTGAAGGAAAGGCGTGCGAACCCATATGTGGTTGCCCGTGATCGTTTGATGCCCCAATTCCGGGGTAAGGATCCACGCTTTCACACCGTCTTCCAAGGGCAGATTTATAGTGCGATTTTGATGAGGAAGCCGAAGGAAAATGTCGTCCCTCAACACGCCATTAGTATTGGGCACATGGAAAGGAATCACAAGTACTTTGGGGAGGCTCTTGAGCTCATTTAAAAATTTGGTCTTGGTCCCATTATTACTCTTCAACAAGATTTCGACGAAGAGCTTGTTTGTCAGTTTCTAGCCACGGTTCATCTCTCCAATGAGACCGAGCGCAATATGATTTGGATGACTAAGGGTAGACAGCTTGACATCACATGGAAAGATGTTGGTATCATTCTTGGTGGCTACCTAGATTTTGGTCCGTTTGCTGAGGGAGAAGAGTTTGCTAACGGATGGTTCCGAGTTCATGTCATTAACACCTCGTCACTTCCCAAGGATGGACTTACTCCTCTCTATCATTGGAAGAAATACGCCGTTGGGTTCGTGAAGGGTCTCTATCCCACATATGACATCATGTTGCGCATCTATCGCGAGACCATCAACCCAAAGGCGGGCAATGTGGATGAGATTCAAGGCTTCTTGAAGAACCTTATGCTCCTTACTCATCAACACCGGATGGATGACACTCCACGCAAGCTTGATGTGCTTGATTATATTTGGAATGAGTTGTGGTATGCCATTGTCAACCGGAAGAATGCTTGTTTTGGGCCATTCATCATGAAGATCATCCTTGACGTATGGAATAAGAAGTTTCCGAATGAACCTCTTGATGATGCACATTGGATCTCTCACACGGAAAAGAGGCTTCTCATGAAAGATCACACAGAACCCGTTGTGCATCCCACTCCCGCCATCCGCAAGCACAAGGCTAGGCCTCGCATCATTGTTGATGAGGAAGAAGACGAGGGTCCATCTCAACCTCCTCCCTCTAGCAATGCCTTCAAATGGATGGCAAGAGCTCTCAAGAAAGTGTTTTGGTTGAACAAGAAAATAGAGCAACATCAATGGGAAGAACACTATGATAAGGAACTCAAGAACCGCAACAAAGCTCAAGCTTCTCGTCAACGTCTTCGTGAGGAAGGCCTCTCCATTGACTCCCCGGTTCTTGATAGCATCACCAATTGGGACGATTGGCAAGCAAAGGACTCCAAGGGCAAGCTTATTGAGTGGTCCGAGGAAGAAGGAGATGAAGCCACTAGCTCTCACCGTCGTGATCCCTCCCAGGCTCCGGAAGCCTCTTCCTCCTCCTCCGAGTGATTTGGGACGTTTGCATCTTGGTCTCTCTCTTTTTGGTATCTTGATGCCAAAGGGGGAGAGATTTATATTAGGAACGGGCATTTGAATGGGTCTCCCTCAAGCTTCCTTATTTGCATCTTTTATTTGGCTTGAGGGAGTTTGGTTTCTCATTGGATCATTTGGAACTTCGGCTTATCTACAATATTCCTATCTATCGTGAACTTTGTCATATTATGTTTGTGTGAACCTCGTATGTCATATTATGTTCGTGTGAACCTCGTTTGATGTTATTTATGTGTTATATGTGTGCTGTGATATTGTTATCGTGTTATTCTTATATATCATGCCTAAATGCTCTCAATATGAAAGGAGCATACCTTTAGGGGGAGCTCCGTTCATATTGTGTTTATAATCATACAAATAGTTATGTTGTCATCAATTACCAAAAAGGGGGAGAATGAAAGATCATCGTCCGTTTTGGTAATTATATGATAACACAACTATTTGATCTAATGTGTGTTCAATAGATGGAAATGCCCAGGTATTAAACAGGTTCACTTATTCTATGGGGCAAATGATCACTTTATATGAAAAGTGCAAGGAGAAAGGAATCCAGGAAAGTGCAATATGAGGAGCGGAGGATCCGGTGAATCCACCGGAGGCTCCGCCCAGGCTCCGGTGGGGGTCCGGTGGGGGCTCCGCCAAAACCCCTCTCTGGAGCAAACGAGCGGAACCAGGAGCGAAAGCTCCGGTGGGCGGAACCTCCGCCAATTCCACCGGAGGCTCCGCCATCCTTGAACACACGCGCTGCACGCAAAAAGGGATCCGGTGGGGTTCCGGTGGAAGCTCCGCCTAAATACCCTTCTGTTTGAGCAGAGCGGAGGTTCCACCGGAGCCTCCGGTGGACCTCCGGTGCCCTCCCTTTGCCTAGGGTAAATGGGCTCCGGTGGGGGGTCCGGTGGATGCTCCGCTTAACTGCCTTTCTGTTTGGGCAGAGCGGAGGTTCCACCGGAGCCTCCGGTGAGCCTCCGGTGGGCGGAACCTCCGCAAGACCCACCGGAACCTCCGCCCAGTATTCCAGCGCATACGAGCTGGTGCGCTGCGCAACTATGGAGCGGGCTGAAGACCACCGGAGCCTCCGGTGAAACCACCGGAGCCTCCGGTGCCCTGGACTGCAAACGGTCACTTAAATGCAAGGGGTATAAATACCCCTTCCGCTACCTCTTAAATGCTAAGCTTTTCCCATTCTCTCTCCTAGCCATTAATGAAAGCTTCAACCACCTAGATCTCCCACTCCGTCCACCCAAACACTCCCAAACTTGGTGGAGAGCTAGAGGAGACCTAGATCCACACTTCCACCAAAGGAATCTGAAATCCATCCACCACAACCTAGTAGATCTAGAATCCTACTTGAGGCCTAGAAACCTTAGTAGATCTCGTGCTTGTAGTTTCCACCTTGTTGCAAGAAGCTACGGATTGCTTGAGAGCCTCCATCCATCTTGTGGAGTGACCTCAAGTCCTTGTAAAGGTTTGGTCAACGCCTTCAAGTCGACCTCATAGTGGAAACGAGCATCTCCCTCACCGGAGAACCTCAAGGAGAACAAGGTATGCACAACCGTGCTATTGAGGAGCGCCTAGGTGGCTCCCCACCTCTCCAACGTAGACGTACTTCTCTTTGAGAAGGAACTACGGTGAATCATATCCTTGTCTCCTTGTTTACACTTGTTGTTTGCTTTACTACCTTACGCTTTACTACCGTTGTGCATATCGTTTTGTCCACATAGGTTGCTCACCTAGTTGCACATCTAGAGAACCTTACTTTATCTTGCTAAGCCCCACTAAAAGGAAAAGTAAAGAAAAATTGGTAGTCAACCTATTCACCCCCCCTCTAGTTGACCATAGTGCACTTTCAGCAGGAGGGCATCATTTTATACAGGGCGAGATGGCGAGTGGGCGACGTGCATCTACGCCGGTTGCATGCGCTGTAATCTAGCGTGTCCGCCGCGTGGGCTCTGCGACTGGCCGACGGGACGGCTCGATGCACCTCTGCGACTGTCGAATCTGTAACTCGGCAAATCCCTCAGGTGATCCCATAGGGTTTCTAATAGGAGAACCCATGAGCGCTGGTGACGATCGTCGGCTAGACAGGGGCACGATTTACCCAGGTTCGGGGCCCTCGTAGAGGTAAAACCCTTACTCCTGCCTCTGTCGATCTGTATTATCGAATAGATCGGTTACAATGATGGTTGCTCAAGTCGAGAGTACGATCTCGAGCTCAAGGCTTTGGTGGTGCGGTATTGCTTGGTCCCCTCCCGGTGGCTCTCCTGGCCTTATATAGATGGCCAGGTCTCAAACCCTACCCGGGGGGACTCGAACTCTAACCCTATGTCGGTTACAAGTTTCCAATCTTAGCCCGCAAGGCATTGCGGGTGGGCTTCAAGTGGGCCTTCCAGAATACTCCAAGGGCCTCTCTTCTTGGGCTTTAGCCTTGGGCCTAAGACGGGGTATCCTTACTCGCAGGATCCAAGGTCCATCCCTTCGTCAGTAGCCCCCGAGCGTTTGCTCGATTGGGATTTTCCAGTCGAGTAGACGGTCAGATTTTTCGTCTTGCATTTCTTCGGATAACCATTATGGTTGTTTTCCGCTTGGAGGGTGTATACCCTGTGTGATGAGCTTTTATACCCGAGTATCGAGCAAGTGAAAGTGCCTGTGTTTTAGGGTTGTTTTCCGCAGAAGGATGTGGCGCAGCAGCTTAGCTCTCCCGAAAGATCAGGGCCAATTAATTGCAACTAGGGCAAAAACAATTCTTGCCTACACAGATTCAAGACCTCCGACTCGAACCCGATGAGGTGATCATTGTGACTGGGCCGTGGAGGTCTTACCGAGTCGAACTTAACCTATGGGGGTACCCGGCGCGTCCGCTAGGATTTTTCTTCGTGTTGTTGACATGGAACTTTACCGGAGGACGCAGCTTGAGTGCGATTCCAGGCCCTCAAGAGAGATCTTTTGGGTCTTACCTTCATATTCGAAAGAATACGGCATCCGGATGTACCTAGCCGTCTGAACAATCCAGGTTTCTGATGTGTAGACATCATGTGACGGGGTGGCAGGATTTGCACACCCGCAGAGTTTCAGGTCTGTGGTTTCGCGAGTGGGAAAACCAAGATATTTTTGTCCATACGAAATATTTTTCGTGTTTGGAGTTTTGTGCCCATACGAAAGAGCTTTCATGTTTAGGGTCTTGTTTTCCTGTGAAAGAAATTTCACGTCATAATTTGTCCATATGAAGTTATTTTCGTGTTTGGACTTTTCATTCGAAAGACTCTCCAGTTTGATGACGCATGCTATGACGTCATGGCGCACTTTTATCCTCCCGATGGGACGTGACGGAGCGAGAGCAGAAGTGCTGGCCCACCTTGTCAGTTTTTTGACCGGAAACGAGACGTCGTTCCCGGTTTTTTACGCGAACTGGGCGCAGTAAATGTGCACGATCCACTGTTAGGATCGAGCACGGAACAGCATCCGCCGCCCTTTCGTTTCGCCTTCGCACGCGGCGGCCGCGATGGATGCCACGTGGCTCAATGAGCGGTCAGGATCGTCTGGCTCTGTGTATAAATGCAGGCCTTGGGTGAAACGGTGAAAATTTCCCCAGCCTTCATCTTCTTCGTTCTTCGTCTTCCTTGCTCTCCACCTCCTCTCTCCTCGAGCTCGCACCAGCGCCAATGGCTGGAGGCAAGAAGCGCGGCTCCGCCGTTTCTTCATCGAAGGCGCCAGAGGAAGTTCCTGCGCCACCCGCACCGCGCTCGGGCGACTGGCGCTCGCCCAATACCACGATGAAGAGCGTTAGGGAGATGTAGAGGGAGGGGTTGCTGCCTCCGGAATCTGACAAGCGGGTGCGCCTCGGCAAGAAGGAGGAGGTACCTAATCCCCGTGCGAATGAACGCGTGGTTTTCGCGGACCACGTATCGCGCGGGCTTTCTTTTCCTCTTCACCCCTTTCTCGTGGCGTTGCTGTATATTTACGGCATACAAATCCACGATCTGCCTCCGAATGCAGTGCAGCATATATCGTGCTTCATTGTGTTCTGCGAGTGCTTCTTGGGCATTCACCCACATTAGGGCCTCTGGAAGGCCCTCTTCAGGGTTCGAGTCTTCCGTGAGAAATCGCGAGCAGCGAACGAGCCCGGCGAGCCGCTGCGCACCGGCGGTTTAGGAATCCAGGCGAAATCGGACGTCAGCTACTTCGGGATGCACTTCATCGACTCCGCTCAAGGGTGGAGAAAGAAATGGTTTTACGTCACCGACAACAGCTCGGGTGGAATTCAGGAATTCCACCCATTTGCTGTCTTGAAGAGGCGGAAGTCCTGGGCGCATAAACTGTCGGCTGAAGAGAACCAGGTTCTTACGCCGCTACTCGCCAAGGTGACCGCTCTTCGGGACCAAGCTGCTGGAGTTGTGCTGAACGGGTTGCACCTTGCGAGCATCTTCCTTAAGCGCAGGATTCAGCCCCTGCAGGACAGGCCTTCCGCGATGTGGGAGTATCGGGATGCTGAAGATCCCAGTCGCGTGAGCTGCGAAGAGCTCTCGAACGTCGAGTTCGAGAAGAAGATCGCGGCCATTACTAGCTTGAAGGTGGGCGAAACCTTCCCCGACTGCACTGTCGCAGCTTTCGAGGCGTCAAGGCCTCCACCACCCGAAGTAAGTTTGTGTCGCCCTTTGACTTCATTTCTTTTCTTGTTTTCAAATTTGGTCGACTGAGATTTTATCTCCCTTTCCTTCTGTCTTCTTTTGTAGAGCCTAGTCGTGGCCACCTGCTACCCGCCAATGTCTGGGGAGGAGGCTTCGGATTTGTTGGCGAGTAACTTGGACGGCCCTGCCGACACCAGCGTTGCTAACGCCTCGTCAAGTTCCGAGCACGACTCCTCAGATGGCGCGGAGGAGTCAGACAGTGATCTTCTTCATCGGAAACGCCGTCGAGTGGAGAATGATGAGGCCACTTCCAAGGATAACTCTTTGGATAAGGAATCGCCCGGGAAGGGACCCCTCATCGTGACCCCGCTACGCACGCGCGCTCTTTCTCCCTCATTTCCAAATATCAAAACCGCCTAGAATGCGGATATGTTGGATGACGAAGATGACGACGAGTAAGTTTCTCTTCTTGTTCTTAGTCGAACATTTTCCTTTCGCGTCTTTTGACATACTGTCTTCATTGTAGTATACAAGCTATCAGCCCTCGTAGATTCGTCTCTTCCCTTCCTCTCGAAAAGAGGAAGAAGGTTGAAAACGTGGGTGGGACCCCTACCGCCGACACCATGCAGAATTCACCGAGTGTAGCCCCCACTGCGGCGACTACGGAATACAGAATTCCTAGTTTTGCTGCTGGGGCCTCGACTCCGAAGGAGGTGTCGGGTAGCTCAGCGGATCCCCTTTCCTTCGCCCAAGGCCAAGTAAACTTTGCTGCTTGCTTCTTCAGTGCTTTGTCAGTTTGGATCTGTTTTTTATCAGGTGCACGGCAGTGCTCCCGATGGGAGTAGCCCCCGAGGCTGTAGTTGATCGCATGCGATTGGCTACAGGCTCAAAGATGTAGACCTCATCCTTTCTTCTTGCTTTATCGGGTGCATGACAGTGCTTCCGATGGGAGTAGCCCCCGAGGCTATACTCGAATGTTTTCAATCGTGTATAGGCTCAAATTTCTCTTTTCTGATTCTACTATCTTCATGTTCTTTGCAGTCCCTCATCGACTCCCTTGCGGCCGTTGGTCGACGTGTCATTCTTTCTGAAGCGGAATGCGGGACCCTTCGGTCGGATCGTGATCGACTCATCAGCGAAAATGAGCTCCTTCGAAGTAAGTCTATTGCCTTCCCCCATCTTTATCTTTTTATTTCTGCCAATTTCTTTGTTTCTGATAATCATTGCTGCACAGCTCAAGTTGAGTTTATGAAGGCCGAGAAGGCGGATGCCTCCACTCGGGCAATTGCTCAAGAGGCTCAGTTGGCAGCTACTCGACAGGAACTTGAGTCCTCCCGCATGCTGTCGGCTGACCTCGAAGGAAAGCTTGCGGCCGCCCAGGATGCTCTGAAGAATCTGGAGGAGGCTGGCACCAAGGCGGACTCCGACCTTGTCGACTTCCTTCGTCCTCTGGCCGAACGTTTTGCGGGTAAGTTGCTTTTGGTCTGTGTCGTCTTCTAGTTGTCTGATAGGCCCTTGGATTTTAATATTTTCCTTTGTAGGTCTTCTGGGCGTCCCACTGGAGCTTCCTGGGGTCCAACGGGTGGATGCGCTGACCGATTCCTTCGCCCAGCTCAGGAAGCACGCCGAAGGGATTTGCACCCTGATTGGCGATGCCATTCGAGTGCTGACGCAGCTTCACGGTCGCCTTCTAGTCGACGCCGTGTCTCCACCTGCGTTGGGTGATCTTTTGAAGATTTTCTCGGAGAGCAATCTCCTTGGCACCTACGCGGTTGCGCAGTCGGACTCTGGGGCGAAGGCCGCCATCCAGCTCGCGCTGGCGCATGGAGTCACCGGCTTGGAAGAGGCGTACTCGGACCTTCCCGTCGATCCTTCCACGGGCAAAAAGGTAGGGCTTCGTCGTTTTGGCGAGCCACCCGGAGTCCTTGCTCGGATGTTATCCGAGTTGTTTGCCCGTGCTAGGGGAGGCACCGTCGCGAGCGGCAGCACAACTGCAGCTCCTTAGTATATTTTCTTTGTATTTCGCTCTTTCGATTGTAATGAACGTTGGGATGCATTCCCGTATTTTCATCGTTTAATCGAGATGTCTTTCTGAGATGCTTACTGTGACTGATTTGCTGTGTGTTTTCTCCCGATGGGAGTAGCCCCCGAGCACATGTCGAATAGGTGATTGTTATATCTCGAATGGGGCATCTTATTCCTTCAATTTCCATGTATTCTTCCAGGTCGCCGGGGTTGGGACCTTTGCAGGCCTCCGTGATCGTGTCGCGGATGGTGAACGCAAGTTAAAAGCATTGCGTGGGGTAGCGGATGTAGCCAAGTCCAAACAAAAGCTGGCGATTGAACGCGAGCAGTTTGTGATGGATGAATTGGCGTCTGTTGCCAAGGATTTGCTCTGTAAGTAGTTCAGCCCCCTAGTCTTCTTTGTCCCGTATCTTTCTTTGATCATATACCTTTGTTTTTCAGTTGTTCATCCGGATGATAGGACTGAGAAACAGTGGGTGGAGAACCACATCCTTCAGGAAGCTGGCAGCTCAAAGCCCCATGCGAGTAACTTTTGGTCCGATCGTTGTCGAGACTTTGTGCTTGCTACCTTGAAGTTCCGGGTCATCCAGGCGAAGATACTCGTGAGTCCTTTCACGAGGTTTTGATTGCAATGAACGCTGCTTTCTATCCGTTGGAGAGGGGTCCTGAGGACTGGAGCCATCTTCTCAGGGTGTTCGGGCGAGAAGGAGAAATTCGCGAGTGTGTTCGCAATCAGATGATTTGCGGCTCGGTAGTGGCCCTCTCTTTTGTCCGATTGTGGCATTCTGAGGTGAATTTCAACTCCGTAGCTACACTTCCTGATGGTCCAATCGTCGACATTTCTCCTCATTATAGGGTTGTTCGACCTGCGGCAGAGGAAATCATTCGATTGACCTCGGCTGAGGTAGATCGGGTTTTGGCGGCTGAGAATGCTCATCGCCATGTGTGATTGTAGGATGTATGTATCCTGTTTGCGCTGTGTAGTTGTAAAAAACTTTTGTAAGGTGTTTACCTTGTATACAAAATTCTTCCTATGATGCTGTGTTAGGTGTAGCCCCCGTGTCTTTGTGGGGTGTATACCTGTTGCTTTTAGCATGTAAGGATGGGGAACTCGAGTATCTATGGTTGAGAAACCATGTATTTTATTGCAATGACTGAGAAGTCATGTGTTTTTCTTTCGAGCTATAAGATGGCTAATATAGCCTTATTATGATGAGTAAAAATGAATCTAGGGATAAAATTTGCGGAGTTGTGCAACATTCCAAGGGTTGTGCGGAGGCTCCATAGCACGGAGGGTAGCTCTTCGGCCCCGTATACCATGAAAAATGGTGTGTAGTTTGTGGATCGATTTGGAGTTGTGCGGAGGCTCCATAGCACGGAGGGTAGCTCTTCTGCACAATGTCCCGCTGCCGGGTGTAGGCGATCGAGTAGACGTTTCTTGATTCCAGCCGAAACTAATCCGTTGGATCTTTCGACTTGGCAGTTGGTTTGCGGATGGGCAACTGAAGCGAATTTGAAGGTGATGCCCTTTTCTTCGCAGAACTACTGTGTTTCCTTTGCCGTGAAGTTGCTACCATTGCAGTAATGATGTCGTGTGGTACTCCAAATCTGCATACGATAGAATTGAGGAATTTGACGGTGCATTGGGCCCTGGCTGAGGTTACTGGCATGGCTTTGATCCATTTGGTAAATTTATCGACTGCGACCAGCAAGTGTGTATATCTACCTGGTGTGGACTTGCGTAATGGTCCGACCATGTCTAGCCGCCATTGTGCAAAGGGCCAGTCGATGGGTATCATATGCAGCTCCGTAGTGGGTGCGGGTGGTTTTGGTGCGAATCGCTGGCAAGCGTTGCACCTGTTGACCAGTTCCTTTGCGTCTCTGGCTGCTGTAAGCCAGTAAAATCCTGCTCGGAAGGCTTTTCCCATGATTACTTTCCAGCTAGCATGATGTCCACAGTCTCCTTGGTGGATGTCTCGCAGTAATTCCTTGCCATCTTCGGGTGGTATGCATCGTTGCAGTATGCCTCAGATGCTCTGTTTGTACAGTTCGTCGTTGAGCACCCGAAAAGATTTGCTGCGTCTGATTATCTGTCGAGCCTCGCGAGGGTCTGCTGGGAGCTGTTTGGTGGACAAGCAGTCGAGGTATTTCTGCGTCCAGACTGGCTCGACCAGAAAAACTTGTCGCGAAATATTATGAATGAGCTCGATAATAGCAATTTGCGGGCAGACCTCTGTTTCCAATGTCGCGGATGTTTCCGCAGTTTTCTTGACTTTCACTGATCGCCTAGTCATCCGCTCGAAATATATCCCTGGCGGTATGGGTGTATTTGTGGAACCCATGTTCGCCAATCTGTCTGCTTCTTCGTTGCTAGATCTTGCGATGTGCTTCAGCTCGCATCCTTTGAAACTTCCTTCGAGTAGGTTGTACATGTCGCGATAGGCTACCATGTTCTCAGCGATAGCGTCGCATTCTTTCATTGTCTGTTGCACGATGAGATTGGAATCGCCGTAGATCATCAGTCGGGTGGCTCCGCACGCAATTGCCATCTTCATCCCATGCAACAGGGCCTCATATTCTGCGTCGTTGTTTGATGCTGGATCGTCGGGTGGGAAATCCAGTCGTAGGACGTATTGCAGTTTGTCACCTCTGGGTGATATGAGGACGATCCCAGCTCCTGCTCCTTCATTTCTCTTGGATCCGTCAAAGTACATGATCCAGTTACTCGTGTATTCCGGCGGCCCGGGTGTTTGTAGTTATGTCCACTCGCTCAGGAATTCCACGAGTACCTGGGATTTCACGGAATTGCGCCCTGCATAGATGATGTCCCAAGCGCCCAGCTCGATGCTCCACTTTGCTATTCTTCCAGATGCCATTGGGTTGTTCATGATTGTACCGAGTGATGCATCATTAACTACTGTTATGGTATGTTCCTGGATGTAGTGCCAGAGTTTTCGAGCCACGAGAACAACTCCATTTGCGAGCTTCTGGTAGTGAGGATATCGTTGTTTGCACGGCGAGAGCACCTCGCTGATGTAGTAGATCGGTCTTTGAACTCCATATGCCTTGCCCTCCTCAGGTCGTTCGACCACGATGGCCGTGCTGATGACCTGGTTTGTTGCGGCTAGGTGTAGATATAGTGGCTCCCTCTCTTGTGGTGTTGCCAGAATGCGCCTGCTCTGCAAAGATCGCTTCAGGTCTGCGAATGCCTGCTTAGCTTCCGGTGTCCATTCGAACTTGTCCGTCTTCTTCAGCAGTTTATAGAAGGGTAACGCCTGCTCGCCCAATCGTGCGATAAATCTGCTCAAGGCGGCTAGTCGCCCTGCGAGCTGTTGAACTCCGCGTAGATTAGTTGGCTCCTTCATAGTCAAGATTGCTTGTATCTTCTCTGGGTTGGCTTTGATGCCTCTGGCGGATACCAGGTACCCGAGAAGTTGTCCTGCTGGGACGCCGAAGACGCATTTTGTTGGGTTGAGCTTAATCCTGTATGCGTTTAGAGCGTCAAATATTTCTCTAATGTCCTCGAGGAGTGTATCCTCTACTCGAGTCTTGATGACGATATCGTCAACGTACACTTGCACGTTCTTGCCAATGAACTTGGCGAGGCATATTTGCATGCAGCGCTGATATGTTGCGCCTGTGTTTTTGAGCCCGAAGGGCATTGTCGTATAGCAGTACACACCGTGGGGTGTGATGAATGTTGTCTTCTCTTTATCTTCCTGCTTCATCCGGATCTGATTATATCCCGAGTAGGCGTCCAGGAAGGAGAGGCGTTGACAGCCTGCGGTGGAGTCTACGATCTGGTCAATTCGCGGGAGGGGAAAGTTATCCTTGGGGCAGTGCTTATTTAATGACGTGTAGTCAATGCACACGCGAAGGATGTTGGTGTTCTTCTTTGGGACCAGCACCGGTTTGCTAACCAAGTGGATATTTTGATCTCCCTGATGAATTTTGCTGCTAGCAATCTATTTACTTCTTCTCCAAGCGCTTTCTGTTTGGGTTCTGAGAACCGTCGAGTGGTCTGCTTGATGGGTTTTGCATCTTTAAAGACTTCGAGTGAGTGCTCGGCGAACTCCCTGGGTATTCCTGGCATATCTGAGGGCTGCCAGGCGAAAATTTCCCAGTACTCACGGAGGAGTTCGACAAGCGCGCTTTCCTATGCTGGCGAGAGGGTAGTTGAAACCATCGCCGTCTTCGCAGAGTCTGTCAGGTGCACCTGATGTTTTCGAGTGTCGCTGTTGGCGCTGAATTCCAATTCTGGCGCGTTTTTCTTTGTGAGGGGCATCACGGAGTGGTCCGTTGTCTTTGCTATCTCCTCCAATTCTTCTTGCATCCCGAAAGATTTTGTGATCTCGTTGAACTCGATGTCGCACTTGTTCGACTTCTGGAAATCTCCGTCGATGGTGATTACACCATATTCCCCGGGTAGCTTGAGCTTCAGGTACGCGTAATGTGGTACTGCCATGAATCTGGCGAACGTTGTTCGACCAAGAATGGCGTGGTACTGTGAGGGCCAGTCGACTACTTCAAAGTCGAGGAATTCTCTTCTGTAATTGCGTCGATTGCCCAACACAACCTCTAGGTTGATTGTTCCGAGTGGACGGATCGCCTTTCCTGGAACTATTCCGTGGAAGGATGTTTCTGATTCCGCAATGCCATCTAGGTTCCTGTTCATCCGGCAGAGCGTATCCGCGTAGATAATGTTGATGCCGCTGCCTCCGTCCATAAATACGCGAGCCACTTCGTAATTACCAATTTGCGCTTGGATTACCAAGGCGGCGTGTCCTGGTCGATAGACTCGTGGTGGGTGGTCTTCCATCGAGAAGGTGATCGATTGGTCCGCCATCTTCATGTACTCGTGCCTTGTTGGCGGGGTTTGCACAGCCATGCACAGTTGCCGCGTGTTTTTCTTCTGAGCTCTACGGGATGGGCAGACTTTTTGTATCATCCCTAACAGTCCAGCCGGGTTCGGGTACGTGTTAGCTCCGGCGTTTGGTGCGGGTGGCGCAGGTAGTGCGGCTAGCGCCATGTTTGGATTTCCTGGTGGAGGTAGGGGTTGTGGCGGCTGGAATCCTTGGTGTTCTCCTCCTGGAAGTGGCGGGTAATTTTGACTAGCTGCTGATCTACTTTTCTTCTAGAAGGCCTCGTGGATGTCGATGAACTTTCGGCAATCCTTGAGGAGGTGTGTTGTCTTAGTTTTGCCCGTGCGCTTATCTGTAAATAGATGTAGCGAGCAGTACGCGTTAAGGTCCTCCTCGGGACTTTTTTCTTCACCTTTTGGTTTCCTCTCGTGACTTCCGCGGCGTCCATTATCGCGGTTTCGCGTGAATTCCGCCGCTACCATCTCTTCCCGATCGTCGTGATCGTAGTATTTCCTCGTATTCTTTCGACCATGGCGGTCGTTCTCGGGCGCGGGCGATGATGTTCTCTCGTTGCGCACCGCGTCTTCTCCATTAGCCTATTTGGCGGCTATGATCATCAGTTCCCCAATAGTTTTGGGTGCGGCTCGGCCCAGCTCTTCTCTAAAAGCAGTTCGTCGGGCGCCTTTCACGAAGGCCTCAACCGCTACTTCCTCTGAGATATTTCCTGCGGTGTTCCTGAGCGTGGTCCATCGCTGAATATATTCGCGGGTGGACTCGCCGCTCTTCTGTTTGCAGGCCCGCAGTTCTTCAATGGTTGCTGGTTTCTTGTAGGTGGCCTGGAAGTTCTTGCAGAAGTCATAGTGCAGGTCGTCCCACGATGCGTAACAGGTTTTTGGCCTCGCTTCCAGCCAGCTACGTGCCGCGCCAACCAAGTGCAGATTGAGGTACTGCATAGCCGTCTTCTTCTTCCCACGTTGGCATTTTACTGCCGTGAGGTAGTCGTTTAGCCACGACGAAGGTTCGAGTGAACCATCGTATTTCGTTACTTCTGTGCTGAGCTTGAATCTCCTGGGTAGGGGTGCCTCGCGGATGCTGCGGGCGAAACACAGCGCGCCGCAAGTCTCGTCGTCCGAAGAACTAGACGAGGAGCGCGCGCGGTTCCTTGCAGCTCTTGCCTTGTCCACCTTATTTTGTGCGATATCTGACCGCGCGTTATATCCTGGCTGGTCGCGATCAATTTCCTTCCTTGGCTCTTTGATGTGCTTCCGTGAGCGGCTGCTATGACGTCGCGAGCTTTTATTTCTCGGGCTGCCTTCGCTGCTGCTTCGACTATCACCGCGTCGCCGAGCTTCTTTTCCTCGACCGCGGCGAGGTGATTTGTCTCTCCTAGGCGAAGTGCTCCTATGCTTGCGCGATGCCTCTTTTTCTTTTTCCTTCTCTTGTTGTTCGGCAGCTTTCCTGCGGTCGTAGGAGGCGAGCCTTGAGGTCGCCATGCCCAATCCTTTCCGAACCTGTTTGTACTGCTCCGCTCGAGGGTCGTTCTCCCCTGGCTGGTTCATCTGCATGTAGGTTGCTGCGGTCAGGACTGCGGCAGCAGGAGTTTGCGGGTAGACGTTTCCGTCCTCGTCAACCCGCATAAGGGAAGGTCCACGTGACCTGTTGATCCCACCCAGGGACTCGGCGTCCATGGATGTCGTTCTCGATGCGTATCCCTTCCTTGTGGGTCGAGTTCCGACTGAGACTCGATTCATCCGCCAATCTTTTCCGATGGGCCAGGTCTTTCCGAGCTCCTTTGATAGCTGTGGCCGCTCTCACTAGATGATAGTGGTAGGCGACCATATCTTCGTGTGGCGCTCCAGCCACAGGCGGCTTGCTTGTTCACAAGGCTTCTTTGGATCGGTCCCAAGCGTCCCGCGAGACGCCGATCTCAGCGCGCTCTGCAGCGCTGTGTTCTCTTTCTGGGGGTTGTTCCGATCCTGCCATGCAGACCTGAGCCAGTCGTGGCTCGTGCGTCCTAGGCGTAGCCCGGAAAGCTTTCTGGATATGGGAAGGTTCCTCTGTCGAGAGGGTATGGTAGTCGATGGTGTTGAAGCGGATGGACTCGCCACTTTTCTCCAGATGAGGGCGCGAGTCGACGGCTTCTGACTCAGATCCTGATTCTTCAGGGAAGTGGAGGATCTCGTCCTTGTTGGTGTAGAACTTACAGCGACCAACGACCGCAAGGGAGTCGATGGGGGACTGCAAAGAACATGAAGATAGTAGAATCAGAAAAGAGAAATTTGAGCCTATACACGATTGAAAACATTCGAGTATAGCCTCGGGGGCTACTCCCATCGGGAGCACTGTCGTGCACCCGATAAAGCAAGAAGAAAGGACGAGGTCTACATCTTTGAGCCTGTAGCCAATCGCATGCGATCAACTACAGCCTTGGGGGCTACTCTCATCGGGAGCACTACCGTGCACCCGATAAAAAACAGATCCAAACTGACAAAGCACTGAAGAAGCAAGCAGCAAAGTTTACCTGGCCTTGGGCGAAGGAAAGGGGATCCGCTGAGCTACCCGACACCTCCTTCGAAGTCGAGGCCCCAGCAGCAAAACTAGGAATTCTGTATTCCGTAGTCGCCGCAGTGGGGGCTACACTCGGCGAATTCTGCACGGTGTCGGCGGTAGGGGTCCCACCCGCGTTTTCAACCTTCTTCCTCTTTTCGAGAGGAAGGGACGAGACGAATCTACGAGGGCTGATAGGTTGCAGACTACAATGAAGACAGTATGTCAAAAGACGCGAAAGGAAAATGTTCGACTAAGAACAAGAAGAGAAACTTAATCGTCGTCATCTTCGTCATCCAACATATCCGCATTCCAGGCGGTCTGGATATTTGGAAATGAGGGAGAAGGAGCGCGCGTGCGTAGCGGGGTCACGATCAGAGGTCCCTTCCCGGGCGATTCCTTATCCAAAGAGTTATCCTTGGAAGTGGCCTCATCATTCTCCACTCGACGCCATTTACGATGAAGAAGATCACTGTCCAACTCCTCCGCGCCATCTGAGGAGTCGTGCTCGGAACTTGAAGAGGCGTTAGCAACGTTGGTGTCGGTAGGGCCGTCCAAGTTACTCGCCAACAAATCCGAAGCCTCCTCCCTAGACATTGGCGGGTAGCAGGTGGCCACGGCTAGGCTCTACAAAAGAAGACAAAAGGAAAGGGAGATAAAATCTCAGTCGACCAAATTTGAAAACAAGAAAAGAAATGAAGTCAAAGGGCGACACAAACTTACTTCGGGTGGTGGAGGCCTTGACGCCTCGAAATCTGCGACAGTGCAGTCGGGGAATGTTTCGCCCACCTTCAAGCTAGTAATGTCCGCGATCTTCTTCTCGAACTCGACGTTCGAGAGCTCTTCGCGGCTCACGCGACTGGGATCTTCAGCACCCCGATACTCCCACATCGCGGAAGGCCTGTCCTGCAGGGGCTGAATCCTGCGCTTGAGGAAGATGCTCGCCAGGTGCAGCCCGTTCAGCACAACTCCAGCAGCTTGGTCCCGAAGAGCGGTCACCTTGGCGAGTAGCGGCATAACAACCTGGTTCTCTTCAGCCGACAGTTTATGCGCCCAGGACTTCCGCCTCTTCAGGACAGCGAATGGGTGGAATTCCTGAATTCCACCCAAGCTGTTGTCGGTGACGTAAAACCACTTCTTTCTCCACCCTTGAGCGGAGTCGATGAAGTGCATCCCGAAGTAGCTGACGTCCGATTTCGCCTGGATTCCGAAACCGCCGGTGCGCAGCGGCTCGCCAGGCTCGTTCTCTGCTCGCGATTTCTCGCGGAAGACTCGAACCTTGAAGAGGGATTTCCAGAGGCCCCAATGTGGATGAATGCCCAAGAAGCACTCGCAGAACACAATGAAGCACGATATGTGTTGCACTGCATTCAGAGGCAGATCATGGATTTGTATGCCGTAAATATACAGCAACGCCACGAGAAAGGGGTGAAGAGGAAAAGAAAGCCCGCGCGGTACGTGGTCCGTGAAAACCACGCGTTCATTCGCACGGGTATTAGGTACCTCCTCCTTCTTGCCGAGGTGCACCCGCTTGTCAGCTTCCGGAGGCAGCAACCCCTCCCTCTGCATCTCCCTAACGCTCTTCATCGTGGTATTGGGCGAGCGCCAGTCGCCCGAGCGCGGTGCGGGTGGCGCAGGAACTTCCTCTGGCGCCTTCGATGAAGAAACGGCGGCGCCGCGCTTCTTGCCTCCTGCCATTGGTGCTGGTGCGAGCTCGAGGAGAGAGGAGGTGGAGAGCAAGGAAGACGAAGAACGAAGAAGACGAAGGCTGGGGAAATTTTCACCGTTTCACCCAAGGCCTGCATTTATACACTGAGCCAGTCAATCCTGACCGCTCATTGAGCCACGTGGCATCCATCGTGGCCGCCGCGTGCGAAGGCGAAACGAAAGGGCGGCGGATGATGTTCCGTGCCACGATCCTAACAGTGGATCGTGCGCATTTACTGCGCGCATTTCGCGTAAAAACCGGGAACGACGTCTCGTTTCCGGTAAAAAAGCTGACAAGGTGGGCCAGCACTTCTGCTCTCGCTCCGTCACGTCCCATCGGTAGGATAAAAGTGCGCCATGACGTCATAGCATGCGTCATCAAACTGGAGAGTCTTTCGAATGAAAAGTCCAAACACGAAAATAACTTCGTATGGGAACGGCGGGCGCTGGATCTCCGGCATCTTCGGCTTCATCATCCAACTCACGTTGGAAACCTTCGACTTCGGCTCCGACCAAACCTGTTCGGATCAGATATGTCGTGGTCACCCCTCACTTGCCGGAATCACGCCCGATATTCAGCGATCTGGAAAAGAGCGTCACCTTGACGTTCGGAAGCTTGAAGTGCTACACCAACAAGGACGGGATCCTCCACTTCCCTGAAGAATCAGTATCTGAGTCAGAAGCCGTCGACTCGCGCCCTCATCTGGAGAAAAGTGGCGAGTCCATCCGCTTCAACACCATCGACTACCATACCCTCTCGACAGAGGAACCTTCCCATATCCAGAAAGCTTTCCGAGCTACGCCTAGGACGCACGAGCCACGACTGGCTCAGGTCTGCATGGCAGGATCGGAACAACCCCCAGAAAGAGAACACAGCGCTGCAGAGCGCGCTGAGATCGGCGTCTCGCGGGACGCTTGGGACCGATCCAAAGAAGCCTTGTGAACAAGCAAGCCGCCTGTGGCTGGAGCGCCACACGAAGATATGGTCGCCTACCACTATCATCTAGTGAGAGCGGCCACAGCTATCAAAGGAGCTCGGAAAGACCTGGCCCATCGGAAAAGATTGGCGGATGAATCGAGTCTCAGTCGGAACTCGACCCACAAGGAAGGGATACGCATCGAGAACGACATCCATGGACGCCGAGTCCCTGGGTGGGATCAACAGGTCACGTGGACCTTCCCTTATGCGGGTTGACGAGGACGGAAACGTCTACCCGCAAACTCCTGCTGCCGCAGTCCTGACCGCAGCAACCTACATGCAGATGAACCAGCCAGGGGAGAACGACCCTCGAGCGGAGCAGTACAAACAGGTTCGGAAAGGATTGGGCATGGCGACCTCAAGGCTCGCCTCCTACGACCGCAGGAAAGCTGCCGAACAACAAGAGAAGGAAAAAGAAAAAGAGGCATCGCGCAAGCATAGGAGCACTTCGCCTAGGAGAGACAAATCACCTCGCCGCGGTCGAGGAAAAGAAGCTCGGCGACGCGGTGATAGTCGAAGCAGCAGCGAAGGCAACCCGGGAAATAAAAATCACGACGTTATAGAAGCCGCTCACGGAAGCACAACAAAGAGCCAAGGAAGGAAATTGATCGCGACCAGCCAGGATATAACGCACGGTCAGATATCGCGCAAAATAAGGTGGACAAGGCAAGAGCTGCAAGGAACCGCGCGCGCTCCTCGTCCAGTTCTTCGGACGGCGAGACCTGCGGTGCACTGTGTTTTGCCCGCAGCATCCGCGAGGCACCCCTACCCAGGAGATTCAAGCTCAGCACAGAAGTAACAAAATACGATGGTTCACTCGAACCTTCGTCGTGGCTAAACGACTACCTCACGGAAGTAAAATGCCAACGTGTGAACAAGAACACGGCTATGCAGTACCTCAATCTACACTTGGTTGGCGCGGCACGTAGCTGGCTGGAAGCGAGGCCAAAAACCTGTTACGCATCATGGGATGACCTGCACTACGACTTCTGCAAGAATTTCCAGGCCACCTAAAAGAGACCAGCAACCATTGAAGAATTGCGGGCCTGTAAACAGAAGAGCGGCGAGTCCACCCGCGAGTATATTCAGCGATGGACCACGCTCAGGAACACCGCAGGAAATATCTCAGAGGAAGTAGCGGTTGAGGCCTTCGCGGAAGGCGCCCGACGAACTGCTTTTAGAGAAGAGCTGGGCCAAGCCGTACCCAAAACTATTGGGGAACTGATGATCATAGCCGACAAATGGGCTAATGGAGAAGACGCGGTGCGCAACGAGAGAACATCATCGCCCGCGCCCGAGGACGACCGCCATGGTCGAAAGAAAAGGAGGAAATACTACGATCACGACGATCGGGAAGAGATGGTAGCGGCGGAATTCACGCGAAACCGTGATAATGGACGCCGCGGAAGTCGCGAGTGGAAACCAAAAGCTGAAGACAAAAGTCCCGAGGAGGACCTTAACGCGTACTGCTCGCTACATCTATTTACAGATAAGCGCACGGGTAAAACTAAGGCAACACACCTCCTAAAGGATTGCCGAAAGTTCATCGACATCCACGAGGCCTTCTCGAAGAAAAGTATATCAGCGGCTAGTCAAAATTACCCGCCACTTCCAGGAGGAGAACACCAAGGATTCCAGCCGCCACAACCCCTACCTCCACCAGGAAATCCAAACATGGCGCTAGCCGCACTACCAGCGCCACCCGCACCAAACGCCGGAGCTAACGCGTATCCGAACCCGGCTGGACAGTTAGGGATGATACAAAAAGTTTGCCCATCCCGCAGAGCTCAGAAGAAAAACACGCGGCAACTGTGCATGGCTGTGCAAACCCCGCCAACAAGGCCCGAGTACCTGAAAATGGCGAACCAATCGATCACCTTCTCGATGTAAGACCACCCACCACGAGTCTATCGACCAGGACACGCCGCCTTGGTAATCCAAGCGCAAATTGGTAATTACGAACTGGCTAGCGTATTTATGGACGGAGGCAGCGGCATCAACATTATCTACGCGGATACGCTCCGCCGGATGAACAGGAACCTAGATGGACTTGCGGAATCAGAAACATCCTTCCACGGGATAGTTCCAGGAAAGGCGATCCGTCCACTCGGAACAATCAACCTAGAGGTTGTGTTGGGCAATCGACGCAATTACAGAAGAGAATTCCTCGACTTTGAAGTTGTCGACTGGCCCTCACAGTATCACGCCATTCTTGGTCGAACAACGTTCGCCAGATTCATGGCAGTACCACATTACGCGTACCTGAAGCTCAAGCTACCCGGGGAATATGGTGTAATCACCATCGACGGAGATTTCCAGAAGTCCAACAAGTGAGACATCGAGTTCAACGAGATCGCAAAATCTTTCGGGATGCAAGAAGAACTGGAGGAGATAACAAAGACCACGGACCACTCCGTGATGCCCCTCACAAAGAAAAACGCGCCAGAATTGGAATTCAGCGCCAACAGCGACACTTGAAAACATCAGGTGCACCCGACAGACTCTGCGAAGACGGCGATGGTTTCAACTACCCTCTCACCAGCATAGGAAAGCGCGCTCGTCGAACTCCTCCGTGAGTACTGGGAAATTTTTGCCTGGCAGCCCTCAGATATGCCAGGAATACCCAGGGAGTTCGCCGAGCACTCACTCGAAGTCTTTAAAGATGGAAAACCCATCAAACAGACCACTCGACGGTTCTCAGAACCCAAACAGAAAGCGCTTGGAGAAGAAGTAAATAGATTCCTAGCAGCAAAATTCATCAGGATGATCAAAATATCCACTTGGTTAGCAAACCGGTGCTGGTCCCAAAGAAGAACACCAACATCCTTCGCGTGTGCATTGACTACACGTCATTAAATAAGCACTGCCCCAAGGATAACTTTCCCCTCCCGCGAATCGACCAGATCGTAGACTCCACCGCAGGTTGTCAACGCCTCTCCTTGCTGGACGCCTACTCGGGATATAATCAGATCCGGATGAAGCAGGAAGACGAAGAGAAGACAACATTCATCACACCTCACGGTGTGTACTGCTATACGACAATGCCCTTCGGGCTCAAAAACGCAGGCGCAACATATCAGCGCTGCATGCAAAAATGCCTCGCCAAGCTCATTGGCAAGAACGTGCAAGTGTACGTTGACGACATCGTCATCAAGACTCGAGTAGAGGATACACTCCTCGAGTACATTAGAGAAACATTTGACGCTCTAAACACATACAGGATTAAGCTCAACCCAACAAAATGCGTCTTCGGCGTCCCAGCAGGACAACTTCTCGGGTACCTGGTATCCGCCAGAAGCATCAAAGCCAACCCAGAGAAGATACAAGCAATCTTGACAATGAAGGAGCCAACTAATCTACGCGGAGTCCAACAGCTCGCAGGGCGACTAGCCGCCTTGAGCAGATTTATCGCACGATTGGGCGAGCAGGCGTTACCCTTCTATAAACTGCTGAAGAAGACAGACAAGTTCGAATGGACACCGGAAGCTAAGCAGGCATTCGCAGACCTAAAGCGATCCTTGCAGAGCAGGCGCATTCTGGCAACACCACAAGAGAGGGAGCCACTATACTTATACATAGCCGCAACAAACAAGGTCATCAGCACGGCCATCGTGGTCGAACAACCTGAGGAGGGCAAGGCATATGGAGTTCAAAGACCGATCTACTACATCAGCGAGGTGCTCTCGCCGTGCAAACAACGATATCCTCACTACCAGAAGCTCACATATGGAGTTGTTCTCACAGCTCGAAAACTCAAGCACTACTTCCAGGAACATACCATAACAGTAGTTAATGATGCATCACTCGGTACAATAATGAACAACCCAATGGCATCTGGAAGAATAGCAAAGTGGAGCATCGAGCTGGGCGCTTGGGACATCATCTATGCAGGGCGCAATTCCGTGAAATCCCAGGTACTCATGGAATTCCTGATCGAGTGGACAGAACTACAAACACCCGGGCCGCCGGAATACACGAGTAACTGGAGCATGTACTTTGACGGATCCAAGAGAAACGAAGGAGCAGGAGCTGGTATCATCCTCATATCACCCAGAGGTGAAAAGCTGCAATACTTCCTACGACTGGATTTCCCACCCAACGATCCAGCATCAAACAACGACGCAGAATATGAGTCCCTGTTGCATGGGATGAAGATGGCAATTGCGTGCGGAGCCGCCCGACTGATGATCTACGGAGATTCCAATCTCATCGTGCAACATACAATGAAAGAATGCGACGCTATGGCTGAGAACATGGTAGGCTATCGCGACATGTACAACCTACTCGAAGGAAGTTTCAAAGGATGCGAGCTGAAGCACATCGCAAGATCTAGCAACGAAGAAGCAGACAGATTGGCGAACATGGGTTCCACAAATACACCCATACCGCCAGGGATATATTTCGAGCGGATGACTAGGCGATCAGTGAAAGTCAAGAAAACTGCGGGAACACTCGCGGCATTGGAAACAGAGGTCAGCCCGCAAATTGCTATTATCGAGCTCATCCATAATATTTCGCGACAAGTTTTTCTGGTCGAGCCAGTCTGGACGCAGAAATACCTCGACTGCTTGTCCACCAAACAGCTCCCAGCAGACCCTCGCGAGGCTCGACAGATAATCAGACGCAGCAAATCCTTTCGGGTGCTCAACGACGAACTGTACAAACAGAGCATCTGAGGCATACTGCAACGATGCATAGCACCCGAAGATGGCAAGGAATTATTGCGAGACATCCACCAAGGAGACTGTGGACATCATGCTAGCTAGAAAGCAATCATGGGAAAAGCCTTCCGAGCAGGATTTTACTGGCTTACAGCAGCCAGAGACGCAAAGGAACTGGTCGACAGGTGCAACGCTTGCCAGCAATTCGCACCAAAACCACACGCACCCGCTACGGAGCTGCATATGATACCCATCGCCTGGCCCATTGCACAATGGGGGCTAGACATGGTCGGACCATTACGCAAGTCCACACCAGGTGGATATACACACTTGCTGGTCGCAGTCGATAAATTTACCAAATGGATCGAAGCCATGCCAGTAACCTCAGCCAGGGCCCAATGCGCCGTCAAATTCCTCAATTCTATCGTATGCAGAGTTGGAGTACCACACGACATCATTACTAACAATGGTAGCAACTTCACGGCAATGGAAACACAGTAGTTCTGCGAAGAAAAGGGCATCACCTTCAAATTCGCTTCAGTTGCCCATCCGCAAACCAACGGGCAAGTCGAAAGATCCAACGGATTAGTTTCTGCTGGCATCAAGAAACGTCTACTCGATCGCCTACACCCGGCAGCGGGACATTGGGCAGAAGAGCTACCCTCCGTGCTATGGAGCCTCCGCACAACTCCAAATCGATCCACAAACTACACATCATTTTTCATGGTATACAGGGCCGAAGCAGTCCTTCCCGAGGACATCAGGTTCAGCGCCCCACGGGTTGTTGCTTACAGCGAAAAAACCTCCAACAGGGCACTAGCGGATGATATGGACAGACTCGACGAAATGCGCGATATTGCACTCGCAAGATCCGCAGTATACCACCAGTCGCTGCGAAACTATCACAGTCGCCGCATACGCCATAGAGCCTTCGCAGTAGGAGATCTGGTGCTACGACTCAAGCAGAAGGAAGGACACAAGCTCGAGCCACCATGGGAAGAACCCTTCATAATACACGAAGTTATCCCAGGTGGCGCCTATCGACTGAAGAATCCGACGACTGGAGGCATCTATTCCAACCCTTGGAATGTTGCACAACTCCGCAAATTTTATCCCTAGATTCATTTTTACTCATCATAATAAGGCTATATTTGCCATCTTGTAGCTCGAAAGAAAAACACATGACTTCTCAGTCATTGCAATAAAATACATGGTTTCTCAACCATAGATACTTGAGTTCCCCATCCTTACATGCTAAAAGCAACAGGTATACACCCACAAACACACGGGGGCTACACCTAACACAGCATCATAGGAAGAATTTTGTATACAAGGTAAACACCTTACAAAAGTTTTTTACAACTACACAGAGCAAACAAGATACATACATCCTACAATCACACATGGCGATGAGCATTCTCAGCCGCCAAAACCCGATCTACCTCAGCCGAGGTCAATCGAATGATTTCCTCTGCCGCAGGTCGACCAACCCTATAATGAGGAGAAATGTCAACGATTGGACCATCAGGAAGTCTAGCTACGAAGTTGAAATTCACCTCAGGATGCCACAACCGGACGAAAGAGAGGGCCACTACCGAGCCGCAAATCATCTGATTGCGAACACACTCGCGAATTTCTCCTTCTCGCCCGAACACCCTGAGAAGATGGCTCCAATCCTCAGGACCCCTCTCCAACGGATAGAAAGCAGCGTTCATTGCAATCAAAATCTCGTGAAAGGAACTCACGAGTATCTTCGCCTGGATGACCTGGAACTTCAAGGTAGCAAGCACAAAGCCTCGACTACGATCGGACCAAAAGTTACTCGCATGGGGCTTTGAGCTGCCAGCTTCCTGAAGGATGTGGTTCTCCACCCACTATTTCTCACTCCTATCATCCGGCTGAACAACTGAAAAACAAAGGTATATGATCAAAGAAAGATACAGGACAAAGAAGACTAGGGGGCTGAACTACTTACAGAGCAAATCCTTGGCAACAGACGCCAATTCATCCATCACAAACTGCTCGCGTTCAATCGCCAGCTTTTGTTTGGACTTGGCTACATCCGCTACCCCACGCAATGCTTTTAACTTGCATTCACCATCCGCGACACGATCACGGAGGCCTGCAAAGGTCCCAACAGCGGCAACAAGAGGATTTGCTGGGGTAGCAAGTCCACCTGAAGACTCAGCAGCAACCCTGGCGACCTGGAAGAATACATGGAAATTGAAGGAATAAGATACACCATTCGAGATATAACAATCACCTATTCGACAGGTGCTCGGGGGCTACTCCCATCGGGAGGAAACACACAGCAAATCAGTCACAGTAAGCATCTCAGAAAGACATCTCGATTAAACGATGAAAATACGGGAATGCATCCCAAGGTTCATTACAATCGAAAGAGCAAAATACAAAGAAAATATACTAAGGAGCTGCAGTTGTGCTGTCGCTCGCGACGGTGCCTCCCCTATCACGGGCGAACAACTCGGATAACTTCCGAGCAAGGACTCCGGCTGGCTCGCCAAAACGACGAAGCCCTACCTTTTTGCCCGTAGAAGGATCGACGGGAAGGTCCGAGTACGCCTCTTCCAAACCGATGACTCCATGCGCCAGCGCGAACTGGATGGCGGTCTTCGCCCCAGACTCCGACTGCGCAACCGCGTAGGTGCCAAGGAGATTGCTCTCCGAGAAAATCTTCAAAAGATCACCCAGCGCAGGTGGAGACACGGTGTCGACTAGAAGGCGACCGTGAAGCTGCGTCGGCACTCGAATGGCATCGCCAATGAGGGTGCAAATCCCTTCGGCGTGCTTCCTAAGCTGGGCGCAGGAATCGGTCAGCGCATCCACCCGTTGGACCCCAGGAAGCTCCAGTGGGACGCCCAGAAGACCTGCAAAGGAAAATATTAAAATCCAAGGGCCTATCAGACAACCAGAAGACGACAATAGACCAAAAGCAACTTACCCGCAAAACGTTCGGCCAGAGGACGAAGGAAGTCGACAAGGTCGGAGTCCGCCTTGGTGCCAGCCTCCTCCAGATTCTTCACAGCATCCCGGGCGGCCGCAAGATTTACTTCGAGGTCAGCCGACGGCATGCGGGAGGACTCAAGTTCCTGTCGAGTAGCTGCCAACTGAGCCTCTTGAGCCATTGCCCGAGTGCAGGCATCCGCCTTCTCGGCCTTCATAAACTCAACTTGAGCTGCGCAGCAATGATTATCAGAAACAAAGAAATTGGCAGAAATAAAAAGATAAAGATGGGGCAAGGCAATAGACTTACTTCGAAGGAGCTCATTTTCGCTGATGAGTCGATCACGCTGAAGGGTCCCGCATTCCACTTCGGCAAGAATGACACGGCGACCAACGGCCGCAAGGGAGTCAATGAGGGACTGCAAAGAACATGAAGATAGTAGAATCAGAAAAGAGAAATTTGAGCCTATACACGATTGAAAACATTCGAGTATAGCCTCGGGGGCTACTCCCATCGGGAGCACTGTCATGCACCCGATAAAGCAAGAAGAAAGGACGAGGTCTACATCTTTGAGCCTGTAGCCAATCGCATGCGATCAACTACAGCCTCGGGGGCTACTCCCATCGGGAGCACTGCCGTGCACCCGATAAAAAACAGATCCAAACTGACAAAGCACTGAAGAAGCAAGCAGCAAAGTTTACCTGGCCTTGGGCGAAGGAAAGGGGATCCGCTGAGCTACCCGACACCTCCTTCGGAGTCGAGGCCCCAGCAGCAAAACTAGGAATTCTGTATTCCGTAGTCGCCGCAGTGGGGGCTACACTCGGCGAATTCTGCACGGTGTCGGCGGTAGGGGTCCCACCCGCGTTTTCAACCTTCTTCCTCTTTTCGAGAGGAAGGGAAGAGACGAATCTACGAGGGGCTGAATCCTGCGCTTGAGGAAGATGCTCGCCAGGTGCAGCCCGTTCAGCACAACTCCAGTAGCTTGGTCCCGAAGAGCGGTCACCTTGGCGAGTAGCGGCGTAACAACCTGGTTCTCTTCAGCGGACAGTTTATGCGCCCAGGACTTCCGCCACTTTAGGACAGCGAATGGACGGAATTCCTGAATTGCGCCCGAGCTGTTGTCGGTGACGTAAAACCACTTCTTTCTCCACCCTTGAGCGGAGTCGATGAAGTGCATCCCGAAGTAGCTGACGTCCGATTTCGCCTGGATTCCGAAACCGCCGGTGCGCAGCGGCTCCCCAGGCTCGTTCTCTGCTCGCGATTTCTCGCGGAAGACTCGAACCTTGAAGAGGGCCTTCTAGAGGCCCCAATGTGGGCGAATGCCGAAGAAGCACTCGCAGAACACAATGAAGCACGATATGTGCTGCACTGCATTCGGAGGCAGATCGTGGAGCTGTATGCCGTAAACATACAGCAACGCCACGAGAAAGGGGTGAAGAGGAAAAGAAAGCCCGCGCAATACGTGGTCCGCGAAAACCACGCGTTCATTCGCACGGGGATTAGGTACCTCCTCCTTCTTGCCGAGGCGCACCCGCTTGTCAACTTCTGGAGGCAGCACCCCCTCCCTCTGCATCTCCCTAACTCTCTTCATCGTGGTATTGGGCGAGCGCCAGTCGCTCGAGCGCGGTGTGGGTGGCGCAGGAACTTCCTCTGGCGCCTTCGATGAAGAAACGGCGGCGCCGCGTTTCTTGACTCCTGCCATTGGCGCTGGTGCGAGCTCGAGGAGAGAGGAGGTGGAGAGCAAGGAAGACGAAGAACGAAGAAGACGAAGCCTGGGGAAATTTTCACCATTTCACCCAAGGCCTGCATTTATACACAGAGCCAGTCGATCCTGACCGCTCATTGAGCCACGTGGCATCCATCGCGGCCGCCGCGTGCGAAGGCGAAACGAAAGGGCGGCGGATGTTGTTCCGTGCCACGATCCTAACAGTGGATCGTGCGCATTTACTGCGTGCAGTTCACGTACAAACCGGGAACGACGTCTCGTTTCCGGTCAAAAAGCTGACAAGGTGGGCCAGCACTTCTGCTCTCGCTCCGTCACGTCCCATCGGGAGGATAAAAGTGCGCCATGACGTCATAGCATGCGTCATCAAACTGGAGAATCTTTCGAATGAAAAGTCCAAACACGAAAATAACTTCGTATGGACAAATTATGACGTGAACGCCAATTGTCGAATCTGTAACTCGGCAAATCCCTCAGGTGATCCCATAGGGTTTCGAATAGGAGAACCCATGAGCGCTGGTGACGATCGTCGGCTAGACAGGGGGCACGATTTACCCAGGTTCGGGGCCCTCGTAGAGGTAAAACCCTTACTCCTGCCTCTGTCGATCTGTATTATCGAATAGATTGGTTACAATGATGGTTGCTCAAGTCGAGAGTACGATCTCGAGCTCAAGGCTTTGGTGGTGCGGTATTGCTTGGTCCCCTCCCGGTGGCTCTCCTGGCCTTATATAGATGGCCAGGTCTCAAACCCTACCCAGGGGGGGGGGGACTCGAACTCTAACCCTATGTCGGTTACAAGTTTCCTATCTTAGCCCGCAAGGCATTGCTGGTGGGCTTCAAGTGGGCCTTCCAGAATACTCCAAGGGCCTCTCTTCTTGGGCTTTAGCCTTGGGCCTAAGACGGGGTATCCTTACTCGCAGGATCCAAGGTCCATCCCTTCGTCAGCGACGCCTCGGGAGAAGACGAAGACCACACACCGTTTTGACTGTCCCGCGTGTCACTGACATGTTGGGTCCATGGCCACGTGGCGGCGTTTCTTCCCGTCCGGAGCCCCCATGGGAACCCCTGCACAGCGGGGTTGGACTAGGATTTCCGGACGGGAATTGGGGCGTGTCCGGACCGGAAGGCCCGTAGGGGGTGCGAATGGGGCGTGTTGGGGCTGGTCCAGGTGGGAATGGGCTTTGGGGGCGGGAGTGGAGATGCTCTTAGGGAAAATCCAACGCCCCCTAAGTAGGACCAAATTTCTTCCGCTTTTGGTTTGTTAAGTGTGGTCCGCGGACCAAATCTGGGCGGACCATCGATTTGGAATGGACCCATCCTAACGGCCCCCTACAATTCGGTGGCTCAACTTTTTCTCTCATTTCTCTCATCTGTAGCAAATAAAATAAGAAAAGCAATATACATAGAAAATAAAGAAGCAAAGCAATATACATAGCAAGCTTTCAAAAGATACGAGAAATAGTTCAACATACGAAATGTTAGAATTTGAAACATGCACACAAAGAGGCAAACGGAGATCAAGTGTCTCGTTCCTGAATCTCGTTTTGCCTCTTTATCATCCAAACCTTTTGTTCCGAGTCCATGGAGTTCAAATTGTTATAAACGATAGCGATGAACAAGATAGATCGACATGACACGAGATTTTTAACGTGGAAAACCCTTCCAATGAGGAATAGAAAAAACCATGGGCGCCACCCAGTAGAACTTCGCTATTTTCGGGTGTGTGTGTTACAAACGCCGGGGATTTACAACTTGCGACTTATCCCAAGCCGGCCGTTTACGTGAGGTATACAAAGGCGGTACTGACCAAACTAGGCCGGCAAGGGTGAATCCAACTCCAACTCGGTCCACCCGTCAGAAGTTCGGCCTTTTATTAGCATAAGCAAATTTGGATAACCACAAAATAACACTCCACCTTGAGAAAAAATTCTTCAAATAGCATAAAAGGAACCATCACCGTGAAACAACAGCGAAAACACTTTCGGTGCCAAACAACCTCTTGCGCTAAATAGTCATACCAACTAAGCTTGAGCAAAATTCAAACTTAGTAACAGGAACTAGTTTGGTCATCATATCGACAGGATTATCATGAGTACTTATCTTGCATACCTTCAACTTACCTTATGCAACAACATCACTCACATAATGGTACTTGACATCAATGTGCTTTGTTCTCTTATGTAACATCTAATCCTTAGTAAGGTAAATAACACTTTGACTAGCACACAACAGGTTAATGCAAGTATCATCTCCACAAAGCTCAACAAACAAACCTTTCAACCAAACCAATTATTTGCATGCTTCTGCAATAGCCATGTATTCTGCTTCAGTGGTAGACTGGACAACAACTGACTGCAACGTTGCCCTCCAACTCACGGCACAACCACCTAGCGTGAACACATAACCTGTGCAGTGGCGAAGCTAGCTCATGAATCCATTGGGTTCAATGTGTTGTTTGTAGTGTATTTTCTCACTAATAAGAAGTGACAAACATTAGATTAGTGAATGACTTCACATATTTTATTGGGTTCATGTGAACCCAATGCCTATACTACAGCTCCGCCACTGAACCTGTGAGGAATCTCCTCTTATCCAAATCGATAGCAAAATCTGAATCCACATAGCTTTTGAGTCCCTCATCAAGCTTGCCAAATTTCAAGTAAGTGTCAGAAGTTCGGCCTTTTATCAGCATAAGTGAATCTGGATAACCACAAAATAACAAAAATCATCCATCATGCTTCGGTTCTCCTCGGCTATGATAAAAAGCTTGTGCCGGTTCTCCTCGACCTTCATAGTAAGCTTAATGCGGTTGTCCTCGGTCACCAAAGCAAGATGAATCTCACTTTTCTTTGCTTCGGACATGGCGGCATCCACATCTAGCTGCATCTTTTGAGCATCTAGGTATTTCTTCAATTCCTCGGACTTGTTCTTCCATTTGCGCTTCTCGTTCTCGGCGAGCATCCCCTTGAGTGTTTGTTCCAGCACTAGCATCGAGGCCTCCTGCTTCTATTCTATCTTGCTTGCTTTGTGCCCCTTCAGCCTTGTGGAACTTGGACCCCCCTCATCGTTGGGCACTCCCTCCTCCCCATTGTCCGGCTTGGCCCCCTTCTTCAAGGAGTTTTAGAGGCCTTTCCACTTGGGATAATCCTCGATATCTTCCGAGCAATGGAGCAAGTTGAACTTGGTGCCATGGCAAGCCTTGAAGTATTTCACCGCTTGAATGATGACGTCGAGGATGCCAAGGCCGCTCTCGGTCCTAGCAAGGATATAATCATAGGAGTCATTGAACTTGTTGCACTCCGATTGGATTTGCACCTATCTCTTGTTGGGGGGTTGGAGTTCCGGTCACTCTTAGTGTTGCACTTGTGGTGCTCATGGAAGCATCGCCAAACCTTCCTCCAATATTCCTTTCCTTTTTGCTGCGCTCCGACGATGGGGTTTTGGCCCTAGATCATCCAAGCCTCTCACAACACACAGTCCTCGGTATCCGTGTAGTTGATCCCCTTCGGCTTCTGACCCGTTTTCACAATCTCATCATACCCAAATTCCATCTATTGATCGTCGTCGACATTACGAAACAACGGCGCCCCATTGATGGAAATGGCTCCATATTGGATGACCGGTTGGGTCTCGGCATCTCTGATGGCTACGCCATCATGCCCGTCGGTGGACTCCATAATGATATCGCCCATGGTTTCCTCGTGGCCCTGGTACACCTGTAGTTGCGCATCCATCATGAACAACACAATGCGCAAATGACGGAATCATGCGAACATGAAACCCATACCGGGTCGTCTCTGGTCATGCCGGGCAATTCGTTGAATAGTTGCTATGGATCAGCGGGGCTCGAGGAGTCACCTGAAGCACCACGGGGGTCATGTTGAGATCGATGCCCGGTGGCGCGGTCCCAAACAGTTGGGAGCTGATATCTGGCGACGTGTCCTGCGCGGACACCCCGTGGCACGAAGTACCTGCACCCACCGGCGGAACGGTTGGGAATACGCATGCCGGTGAGGCGGACCCCGTGAGTGGCAGCCTGGCCACGGTGGCAACCAAGCTCAAGGACGGCACCACCACCGCCACGCCCGGACGGAGGGATGTCGTGGGCAGGATGATGCCATACGTCTCCCCCTTCATCATGATGATGCCCATGGCTCCTGCGTTCAGGGCATCCACGTTGACGCTGACGTGGTCTTGCCGCTGGGCTAGGAGCAGGGCGGTGGCGGCGAAACCCTCCTTCTCCTTCTGGGTCTTCCTTTGGCTCATTCGCTAGCCCTGACGCTTCTTCGACTCCGGATTGGGCGACGGCCGTGGCGTGGGCTTGGGCGTCGCGGCCATGGTCGTGGCGCTATCCGTCTTCATCATCGCTAGCTAGCGGCCGCTGATTTTTTCCTCCTTGGCAGAGGCGACAAAGGTTGGGAGTGGAGTGGGAAGTGTAAGGGGTTGGGAAGAATGGTGTCGTCTGCCTGACAGGCATGCCAGGGAGGGAACAATGGTGTTCGTAGACCAAACTTAGGCCGTGTTTGCAGTAAACACGGCATGCCCCTCCCCCCGTCCGTTTGGGGGCCGTTGGGATGGGGTTTTACCCAAATCGGTCTGGGAGGACCAAAGTGAACCAAATAGGGGGATCATTGGGTTTGATCTTATGAGAGGACTCGTCCAATAGGAGGTCAGAAAAAACCTATCGGGACCACAATCTCATCAGTTTTGGTTTGTTTTTTATCCATCTGGGCCACAGGTTTAGGTGGCGCCCATCCCAATGTCCTCCTGGCGTGGGGATGTCTCCCAGGCCTGTCGGATGAGCCTACCTGGTCCAAGGCCCAGCATTAAAGCCCAACATGAGAGGCCACCTCATGGTTCTAGAAGATCCAGGTACGGCCCACCCGCGAGACTTGCGGGGCAAGATGGAAGGTTTCTACCGACTAAAACTAGGGTTTTTAACCCCCCGGGTACGGTTTTGACACCCAACCACCTATATAAGGGCTGGGAGAACCACCCGGGGGGCATCCAATCTAGAGCATATGCCATAGAAGGCGCACCTAGAGATCCAATCTCTCGACCTGCACACTCGCCATTGTAAGAAAAACATCATAATACAAAGACAGACAAGTAGGAGTAGGGGTATTACCTCTACGAGGGCCTCAAACCTGGGTAAAATCGTGCCCCTGTTAGCCGTCGAGTCTACCAACGCCTACATTGTTCCTCTATTTGAAACCCTACCGGCTCACCCGAGGGATTTGTTTATATGAGTAATCGATAATTGGCGTCGTCTGTGGGAACGGCAGGTGCTCCATCCACGGCCTCGTCGGCTTCATCTGCACCGAGCTTCAACTGGAGCCCAGAATCTTTGGCTCCCTTGGAGCCAATCTGCGTCGGGTCGTTCGTCTACACGCCCCACTCGCCGGTATCTCGCCTGGTGTTCAGCGGTCTCCAGAAGGGCGCCGTCATGACGTTTGGAAACCTCCGCTTCCGCGCCAGCAAGGAGGGGATTCTACACTTCCCCGACTACATGGTACTCGACGAATATGACGCCGAGTCCACCTCGAGCACGGCTACCCAAGAATCGCCACTCCATGACTTTGATTGCAGCTCAGAGTCGAGTCCGGCTCCATCCGCCGCAACAGGCTCGACTACCACACCATCGCCTCTAAGGAACCCGTCGACTTCAGCGAGAACGGCTACACCGCCCCCAAAGACTCACGGGACATATCTGGCTCACGTCTGCATGGCTGTACCTGAAGATGAACCCGCTGAAACGGAGGCTAGCCTCACGGCGAGGCAACAGATCAAGGTCTCGCGGGCCGCTTGGAACAAGGCGAAGGCGGCAATGGATGCAAGCCACCCTATCCATATCCTCCCATGAAGATCTGGTAGCATACCACTATCACATGTCGCTGAAAAACCGCGAGATAATAAGCGCCCGCAAAGAACTCGACGCGCGCCAGCGCACAACAGAAGCCTCGAGTGCGTGTCGCACGGAGCCCTCCAAAACTCGCGAATCGACGGGAGGCCGGCCTGGCAGCGGTTTGAGGCTGGCCTGGCAGGGGTTTGAGGCCAGCTCCCCTGCCCTGTTCCTCCCTTCTCCTTCTGTTCTTCTTCCTTGACGCCACCTTCTTGGATTTCCTCCGTATCTTCTTGGCCACCGTCTTGGCCATGATCTTGAGCATCTTGGGCATCATCTTGGGCTCCATAGTGGGATCAAACCTAGACATGTATGGGGGTAATCCATGAGGTAACGCACCATTCACCAAGACACCAAAGACATATAAAGAGAGGAGTGAGTTCACCTTGTTAGTATCGATGTCGGGCTTAGTGGAATGGGGTGTGTTGCATCATTATAGATATGTTTGAGACGTATCAAGCTCGCACACATACGTCCGTCAAAGTTTTGCAACGCTTCGCCTTCCCTGACTAGGCACCACAGGTTCACAATTTAGGTGGAGAGATCCCAACACATGGGAAAGAGAGGGAGAGAGATTAGATCTAGGTCTAATCAAGAGATGATCATCATATCCCAATTAGAAGAAGCCCTAAACCAATTATAGGGTCCCTAATAAGAATCTCTAATTCAACTAGAGATGTTCTAATTAGAGGATATAATCAAATATAGATGATTAATTAGAGGCTCTAATTTAATTAGAGGGTCTCTAATTAGATCTGTAATCCATATATACAGAGAGAGAGAGAGTTGCCCGAAGGACAATTGTATTTTCAGACAATGAGTGAGGGGTGGGATTATATATGTGGCCTCAAGGGATACCTACCATGGGGAGAAGTCGGTTTGGATTCCTGAAGGGCAATCCACACCCCTCCCCTAGGTGGACTCGGATTGGACTCCTTTTGGAGTCCAATTCCCTCTCCACTTTCCCTTTTCCTTTTTATTCTTTTTCACCTCATTTATTCATCAAATAAATCATGTAAGAATCCCAAGGGATGGTGGTGCATATTGTGAGGACATGGGACCCACCTGGTAGGCCCCCAAAATAAGGTCTGTCCATAGGAGCAAATCTATCTTCCTCCCGCACCCCCTCTATGGAAAGTCCTTCGAAAATTTTCCGGATGTATATAATCCCTATAGATAAAATCATCGACTATGTGTAAAGATGTTATAGATATATTATAACATCTCCTGGACATCCCATGCCCATGTGTGGTTGCTTCATAAAGCGTGCAGTTATTTCTCTCCATAGTAACTTCTCTAAAACGGCTTCGATTGACACCAGAATTATTTCCGTGATACCGTAACGACATCGACCATTACTTATTGATGTTAGAAACACAGTTACAACATCCCGGGGACATCCCATGTCCTCCGTAATATATCTTGAGTATTAATTCTATCTCGTCGAAATTACCCGAATGACACCCTACTCTCCTCCGGACCAACAAATGCAAACAACAAACTTTCACGCCTTAAGTGTGTGACTCCTACAGGTTCGATAACTAGTAGACATGATTGGAAAACATATTTCCCAATATATAATTAACATCAGGATCGTGGACGTCCATATTGACTCCTACAAGTTATACGAAGAAATTTGCTGAACCTGTTGGTTATTACGTAAGTTCCCATTACTTAGCGATACCAATCAATACCTTGATATGAGATAAATGAAAAGGCCACCATTAAACTCTTTAATCACAATATCACATTATTCTTCATGCCGGTATGATTTCGTTTACTTGTTACCGTGTCATAGTATCCTCATGACTAGTGTCATGTGTTTGTCTGCGCACACTTATTTACCGATTCTATTTCACCGAATGGATGCTTAATGTACATCTCTATTATAAAGAGGAGAAATTACAATTTTGAATTATCGCCGTGATAAGAACACTTTCGAGACCACCCAGTGTCAGCCCTTTTGATCACCAAGTTTACGGTGTGATAGTTGACTATATCAAAATGATATTTACGCTGATCATCATCGTATATTCTTATGTCCCAAGGAAGCAAACAAAATAACTATCTTATGATAATACTATTTAGCAATACTAATCGCATAGTATTTCGACTACTTGGGTCCACCCAGTCATAATATTGAAATAATAGTGTGCTCCCATTAATACTGACATGACAAATGTCCATGACCAGAAAAACATGGTCATCTAATATTAACGGGTTTTTCATGAGACATGACAAAGGGTTATAACGGTGTGTTTATGTTTCTACACCGCGTATGGGTTTTTCTCTGAATCTCACATTTAGTGACCATATAAGTTATAGCATAAAAACATAATATAGTAATCATGAAAACTCATGTATATTATTGTCTCTTAGGCATACATCCAACATGTAATTGCGGGCCGACTCCTTCGGCGCGACTGTCGGATATATAGCGATTAAGGGTATATCCGGCATTGTCCTAAAGAGCCAGATTACCAGGGGTGGCCTAATTGGTAATGGATCACAGTCCATTAGGCGGCCCAGTAAGCTGACGCGCAGAAGCCGGATTCTAGAAGAACCCGGACCATGGCCCAAGTGGTGCGGCTTGGAGTAGAAGGCGGATTCCTGCTTTCCAAGTTAGATACTTACCGTAGTCTTCTAGGTTTCCTTTCTGCAAGCCCTAACACGGCTATCTATATAAAGCCGGACGGGAGAGAAGAAAGATACGAACAATAAGCTAGAAGCCAACTCGCCGAGAAGTTGATCTTCGTCGAGTTAGCGAAACCCTACTCACGTTGTACTTTGTATACTTCAGGCTTCAGCCCTGATTTTGTGAGATTGCAGGAGTAGGAACGCCGCCTAGTTGTGACGTACCGAACCTGGGTAAATTTGGTGTTCCTGGTTGTCATACTACCACGTACCCCCACGTCTCTACCAGTAGTCTCATGGCACCCCCGTCTATGAAATCTACTACAATGTCTTGACAGTTGGCGCCCACCGTGGAACAATGTTTCGTTCGGGGATACTCGGCAGAATCGGCAGTACCATAGCTGTCGGAAGCCTGGAATTCCACAACGACGTCGGGCGCTTCCTCGAAAATGGATCGTACATGCCAGCACGGAATCATATGGTAAGTGCCTACGTTTTACCGATTGGATCTGCAAACATCTTTATCGGATTAACTGTAGAGGCAATGGGATTCTGTGGTGGAAGTAGATTTATCCCACCCGCCCTATACCCAGTTGAAGAAAACTATGATGCCGGATTTTGCTCAGATCACCAATATCCTGCTGAAATTGCTGCTTCTTTAGAGATACCTGCAATCAGATCTCATATTATTGGCATGGTGCAATCCGAGGTCGTTGAAAACACGAATGAAAGCAATCATGCAGAAGAGGCAGATGAAAACAATCCCACAGTAGAGGTGGAAGATCCGACACCCGTCAATATGACGACGAACTCAGAAGCCGACTCTGTGCTAGCCGCCATTGAGGCGAGATTGGAGTCGGAACCCGGATCTGAAGAGCTTCATTCTGAGGATGAAGATGAAGACGCTTTCGAAAGAAAAGTCAAATATATGCAAGAAGGATTCCATGAAGTCCTTATGGCAAAACCGGCAGAAAACACGGATGCCGAAAGCTAGGAAGACCCCAAAACACCTTCGCCAGATGAGGAAAGAGAGGACGGTGAAACCAGTCCAATTTACCCTGATGTCAAGGAATTGACAGAAGATGAACCGTGTAAAAAACCTCCCTCTTCCAAGAAAAGGAACAAGACTACCAAGAAACTCCAGTACAAACTCCGGAAGAAAAAATTGGTGGATACCGCTAATGAAAATCTGGAAGTAGGAGGAGGAAGCGGAGTCAAGCCTGCGGAGAAGAAAACAAAGGAAACCCCTGTTCCCTTAATGTCAAAACAGGATGAACGTGATCTACTTCAAACTCCAGTGGGACGCCATGAACCCCCTGAAGTGCTGGAAGCCAGGAGACAAGCCCTCCAACGGCAGCAGCAACATCTATTCAGAACTCGGGAAAACCTCCTAAAAACCCAGGCAAACATTTAGTTGCAGCAGGAAGAAATTGAGGAGTACGAAAAAAGGAATAGATCTGGCATAAAACCTACACGGTTACCTGGAATCGCAAGACCGGAAGTATTGCCACCAAAGGAACGATTCCAAAACCCTTCCTGGCAAAAGCAAGTAAAAGACATTGATGCCAAGGGCGAAAGTGTATACAAAACCGCAGCAGAAAACGCGGAAGCCGCATTCGCCATCCTCAATGATGATATGTACTCCAATGACGAAAAGCTTCAAGGGGTGTATGCTTTCTTAGGAAAGGCATTGCAATATCAACAGCGAGGGAAGGCAAGATCATGGAAGTTGCATGACGACTCGGCCCTATGCAAAACCGCCACATGCACCGCTGGAGCACCTGGACCTGGTGAACCTGGAGATTCAGGAAATTCATAAGAGAAGAAAGAAGATCCGAGAAAGGACAAGAAAATTCTAGATCATAAGGATGCAGCGTCTAGGATAGGATCCCATCCGCCGAAAGGTGGAATCAATCCCCAAAATCGGGAGGAACAAAACCGGAAAGACGGAAAAGAAATGCCGCCTCCAAGACACCCAGCTGAAAAAGCCGGAAGATACGACATTCCTCATAGGCGTGAGAGATCCCGTACTCCTCCTAGGAACAAAGAACGACCAAGGATTAGAACTCCACCTTATTCCAAAGGACATGACAACGGATGAAGTAGGGATAACCCCGGAAAAGCGCACTCGCGCAACAATGGTAAAGAAAGGAGCAGATCCCCTTCCGTGCATTCAGCCGGCAGATATTCCGTTCATGCTGATAAAGCGGAAAGAGATGATCTGTACTTTGGACCTAAGTGTTTCACTGACAGGATCCGGAGAATAACTCTACATTCTGGCTTTGCCAAAGTTGGTCCAACATATCAAAAATATACCGGCAGTACAAATCCGGATACCTGGCTCTCAGACTACTATACAGTCGTCCAGATTTACAAAGGGACAAATCTAGAGGCGGTAAAATTCCTCCGCTAATGTGTGCTGGATGGAGCCAGAGATTGGAGCAACGGGCTTCCGTCAAGAACCGTGGATAGCTGCGATGATATGGCTAGAGTTTTCACTCAGCATTTTCGGGGAACATACAAACGCCCCAAGAGCATCAACCAGCTAAACCGCTGCATCCAATTTGAAGATGAGCCGTATGTTGACTTTATGTCAAGATGGACTGCAATGAAAAACAACTGCTCTGGAGTAAGTGATGTACAAGCAATGCATGCTTTCATCAATGGTTTAAAACCCGGCCTCGTACCGTTCATGGTTGGTTCAAAGAAGCACACAGATCTCGGATCTATGCTTAGCATCGCCAATGAGCTCGCAGCGGCTGAAGACGACATCAGAGCGAGAGGTGGAAATATTGATGCTTTGGCTCAGGCCAAAAAGACGCCTCATTCTGAGAAAAAAGCTACTCCAGAAGCACAGCTAAATCCCAAAGAAGTTAATTTAGCGTTTGGAAAGGATAATGGCAGAAAATGGAAAGGAAGAAGCATAGAACCTATCTCCTACTCAAAGGAAGAGTGGGAAAAGATTAAGTCGGAAAACTGTGTCCACCATTCGCAATTCGGGAAACCTACCCATACTAATGCGCAATGCTGGCTTAATAAGCATATGAAAGGCACTGCAGGATCTGGGAACAAGGGGAAAAACTCCAAGAGGAAGTTCTCCAAGCAAGAGCCAGAAGCTAAAAAAGAAGACAGTGAATCGGACACTGATGAAAAAATCCAGGAACAACAGCGAAAAGGCGAACCAAAATTCCCGAGAGTTGATGGAGAATGCAACTTAACTTTCCTGGCAACTCCGTCTGCAAAGGTGGCAAAGAGAACACTTAGAGAAATAAACGCGGTTGTTCCACCAACTCCCAAATTCTTGAAGTACTCGAACACGCCAATTACCTGGGATCGGTCTGATCATCCTGGAAATATCCTAGAACCCGGCACACAAGCTCTAATTGTAAGCCCTAATGTTCAAAACACTAGGCTAAAAAGAGTGATGATGGATGGAGGATCCAGCATCAATATAATGTACCTGGATACACTAAAGCATCTGCGAATCTCCGAGACGCAACTCAATCATAGCAACATACGTTTCCACGGCATCGTTCCTGGCAGACAAGCACAATCCCTAGGAGAAATTTCCCTAGACGTAACCTTTAGAGAAAAAGAGCATTTCCGACAAGGAAAAATCTCTTTCAAGGTGGTGCCGTTCGAAAGTGTATACCACGCAATACTCGGACGTCCAGCTTTCGCCAAATTCGTGGCAAGATCGTGTTATATCTATAACAAGCTGAAAATGCCAGGGCCAAAAGGAGGAGTAATCACCATATTAGGATACTTCAAATTGGCAAACGAGCTGGAAAAAGGGAACGCTCTTTGCGCAGAAAAAGTGATAGCAAAGGAAGAATTGAAAGAGCCGACAAAAGAAGTATCGCCGACAGAAATACCGACAGGAAAAGAAAGACGGAAGCCGACAAATAGTTTCAAAGCTTCCGAGAATACAAGACAGGTTATTCTAGATCCCAAAGATCCGACAAAATTCGTCGTAGTGCGAGCCGGGATGACCGACAAATAGGAAAGCGCGCTCGTCAAGTTCCTCCGTGAGAACTGGGATATTTTTGCCTGGTGTCCTGCTGACATGTCGGGTGTACCCAGGGAACTTGCTGAGCATCAACTCAAAGTGATTCCAGGATCAAAACCCGTCAAACAAGGTCTTCATCGATTTGACGGAAGAAGGCGGAAGGCAATTGGTAAGGAAATATCTGAATTTTAGCAGCAAACTTTATCCGGGAAGTTATACATACTAAATGGTCTGCGAACCCAGTATTAGTCCCGAAGAAAGGTAGTACTGTTCTTAGGATATGTATAGATTACACCGGCCTGAACAAATTGTGTCCAAAAGGAAGGTTCGCATTACCGCGAATCGATCAAATAATAGATGCCACTGCTGGCTCTGAGATTTTATGCTTTTTGGATGCTTATTCCGGGTACCATCAAATACGTATGAAGGAGGAGAATCAAATCAAAACCTCCTTCATAACCCCGTATGGAACATACTGTTACATAACCATGCCTTTTGGGCTGAAGAACGCAGGTGCAACTTACCAGCGTTGCATGCAACATTGTTTGCATAGTAAGATTGGCAAAAACGTTCACGTTTATGTGGACGACATTGCCGTCGTTTCCAAGGAAAAGGATACACTCCTTGAAGATCCAAACTTTCGAAAATTTGCGCACTTACAAAATGAAGTTGAATCCATTAAAGTGCGTATTCGGGGTTCCCTCAGGAAAACTTCTGGGTTTTATCGTTTCTCACAGAGGAACAAAAGTGAACCCAGAAATGATCAAGGCAATCTTAAACATCTCAAAGCCTACGTGCTTAAAATACGTACAAAGATTGACGGGTTCGGCAGCCGCAGTCAGCAGGTTTATAAGCCGGCTAGGAGACAAAGTTCTGCCATTATACAAATTGTTGAAGAAATCCGACAAATTTGTATGGACGGAAGAGGCGGACAAAGCATTAACCCAGTTAAAAGAAACCTTGATGAAAGTTCTGATTTTGGCATCACCAAAAGACGAAGAACCCATGTTACTGTATCTCACGACAACAAACAGGGTTATTAGCGCTGTGATAGTTGTGGAAAGAAGGAAAGAAGAGCAAAGCATACCAGATTAATATCCAATGTATTATGTCAGCGAAGTATTTTCCGAGTCTAAACAAAGGTATCCACACTATCAAAAACTGGCATATGACGTGTTTTTTACATCTCGAAAACTACGCCATTATTTCCAAGGATATTCCATAACAGTGGTATGTAAAGCACCACTAGGGGATATTATTAACAATGTGGACGCAACAGGCCAAGTAGCCAAATGGGGCATCGAGTGGACGGCAATTAAATCCCATGCGTTGGCAGATTTCGTCGCTGGTTGAACAGAAGCAATGGAAAATACACCAATGCCTGAGTCGGAATATTGGGTCATGCACTTTGACGGATCCAAGATGAAGGAAGGCGCTGGAGCTGGTGTAGTGCTAAAATCCCCAACAGGAGATACTATGGAGTATGTATTACAAATACACTTCAAGCCAGCAATAACGTGGCGGAATACGAAGTTTTGCTTCATGGCTTGCACATTGCAAAAGAAATAGGTGTCAAACGCATACTATGCTCTGGTGACTCGGATTTGGTACAACATCAGCTCAACCAAACATGGGACGCCAAAAGCCCCATCATGGCCGAATATCAGAGAACGGTGGACGAGTTTGCCATTTGCTTCCTAAGATTTGAAGTACTTCATATCAAAAGGGAAGAAAATTGGAACGCGGATGCATTAGCCCGCATGGGCTCGGAGAGAGTGAAAACTCTACCACCACGTGTGTTCGACCAACATTTGCATGAACCATCGATAAAAGTTGGAGATGTTGATTATACTCTCGTTTTCGAGTCAATCGAAGTCCTGCTCGTTAACCCGGATTGGACAATCCCGTATTTAAACTTCTTAGTAGATCAGAAGTTCCCGGATGGAGCAGACGAGGTCTTGCAAAGACAGATACAACATCGATGCAAAGGATACACGGTAACTAATGGTTGCCTATATAAACGCAACACTATCGAAATTTTTAGCGATGTATTTCGCCAGAAGATGGCCGAGAAATACTGCAAGAAATCCATGCAGGAGATTGCGGACATCATGCTCAATCAAAAATCATAGTTAAAAAAGCATTACGTGCAGAGTTTTTCTGGCTAACAGCCAAGACAGATGCCGAACATATAGTAAATACATGTGCCGGGTGTCAGTATTACGCCAAGCAGACGAATATGCCAGCCCAAGCACTCAAGACTACCCCTATTACATGGCCATTTGCGGTCTTGGGGCTAGATATGATGGGACCATTCAAAACTGCACGAGGTGGACTCACACATCTATTCGTTGCAGTAGATAAGTATACCAAATGAGTGGAGGCGAAACCTATCAATAACTTGACGGTGTGACTGCCAGAAATTTCATCATTGACGTAGTCATGAGATACGGCATTCCACACAGCATAATTACTGACAACGGGACAAATTTCTCAATTGGAGAGTTGGCAAAATATTGCCGACAAATGGGAATACACCTAGATCTTGCATCTGTGGCACACCCACAATCCAATGGGCAGGTTGAAAGAATGAATAGCTCAATCCTGCAGGGAATACGCCCAAGACTCGAATCTCCTCTTCATAGAGCAGCTGGAGCATGGGTAGAGGCATTACCTTCTGTGCTTTGTATTATTCGAACGACGCCAAATAGATCAACAGGGCAAACCCCGTTTTTCCTGGTCTATGGCGCAGAAGCAGTGCTTCCAACGGACATGCTCCATGATAGCCCAAGAGTGCAATCTTACAATGACTCTGATGCCGAAAGCGCACGACAGGATGCCGTCGATCTTTTATAATAAGAACGAGACCTTGTGCTTCAAAGATCCGCCATTTATCAGCAAGAATTACGGCGCTACCATAGTCGGAAAATCAGTCATCGTTCTTTCAAGAAAGGTGACTTAGTGGTAAGGTTGGTGCAAGAAAGGAAGCACAAGCTATCCCCAGTTTGGGAGGGACCATTTGTCATTAGCAAAGCTATGAAAAATAGATCGTACTATCTTGTAGATATTCGGGATACCGAGGATGATCCCAAAAGACCGAATCGCAAAAGAAAGAGAAAGATAGATGTCGAACTAGTAGAGACCAAAAGACCCTAGAGCATCCAGCAGTTACGTCCTTTGTACACTTAGTTCAATATCTATGTAAACATCTTTGAGATCATGAAATAAAGTTGTCGGAATTCATACATCTATGTTTTTACATGTTTATTATAGTACAAGGCATAAATCCGCCTTATCTATTTCCCAATGATCTTTCAAAATACTCAATGTTAACCCGAATTGTGCCTGTGTGCTCGGAGTTAAAAAAACTGAATGATTTTCGGCCTAAGGAGGCTTAAGGAAACCCAGATTGTGCCTGCGTGCCTGAGTTTTGTACAAAATTCCTTACTTTTTCTCTAAGTATTATCTGATTGTTTTTATGTTGGGTCACTGAAATTACTAAGTAAAAATGCTTTAGTACGATCCATGTTTCTGAGTTTCGATTGATTAGTTATACCCAGTCACTTGGCATGAAGATTATATACTATGGAGCCATTTCAAACACTAAGGACAGTTAAGGCATATAAACCAGAGAACTTAGAAGATAAAGGAATAAAAACCTGGAAAACTTGCAAAGACTTCAAAATTTAACTGCAAAAGTGGAGTACTTGTTTATACAAAAGAATAGATAGCATTACAATGAGTATTACATTGTAAGAATAGTAATGCTTCTATTTTCCTATCTTCTACCCAAGACTTAAGCAGATTCTTCGGGATCCGAGTCTTCGTCCTCGCAGCTGGATTCCTCCTGAGTTGTTGGAATTTCCTCCTCGGGGTAGAAGGTGGATATGTTCACCATGTTGGAAATCTTGGTGGCGTGGCCTTTGATTTCATCAAAGATGCTGGTCCGCTGAGCGTCTGTGTATCCTTGAGGGATACCTGACGCCACACGCCAAGATTTGGCGGTGGTGTAATGCATACGCATGATCCCAAGGGCCATGCGCGCACCACCTCGAGCCGCGGAGCGGAATCAAGATTTCTTGCGATTCGCCACCTCCACGATTGCCTCTGGAAGTTTACTGACTTCCGAGAACTCTCCTGCTTTGCCAGGAATGTGCTTATTAATAAGTAACATCCCCGCAGCTTTAAGCGCGGAGAAGATCTTCTCGAAAGCCCGGATTCTTTCAATCCGGGTAAGTTGGGGGGCTACCTTCTGTTTTAATCAACAAAACAATGTTAGGAAAAACAAAAGAAGGGAAAAAGGAAAAATCCGGTAAAAGTCAAAATATTTACCAAGAATCCGGTCCATCTCCGTGCCTTTCTCCAGGCGCTGGTTCAGGGCATTCTCCAGGTCCCTGATGGTGACTTTGTCCTTCTCGGCCTGGTTGGAGGCCTTAGACTCGGCAATGCCAGCAGCTAGTTGGCTGGCCTCCAATTCCTTCTGGAGCTTCACAGTGAGCTTGTGAAGTTCCAGGTTTTCTCTATGAAGGTTCTCGGCATTGACGACATCTTCAGAAATTTGTTTGGCTTTCGCCAAAAAAGCTGAAAAGCAAGTAAAAGGAAGAGTTAAAAAACTCGGAAAATTACTTAGAAAAAATTGTAAATGAAGGCAGTGAAATAATTTACCTGCTGATTCAGTCAGCTTTTTCTGAACGGATGCCAGCTCCGCGTCCTTATCATCAAGAATATTAAGAAGAGTTTTCACCGCCTTGTTTTTGATGATAAGTTTACTGAAAACTTCCATGTTGATGTTTTCAGCAATTTGCTGTAACACGACAAAGAGACAATAACGCTTAAGTTATGAACAAGCATAATAAAAGCATTAAGTCAAAAGTATACATTTGGCATATTGCTTGGGGGCTAGAGATATTACCTGGCTCATTTTTGTCAAGTTCGCCAGATTTTCGTTGAACTCTTTTGCATAGTCAGTAAAAAGAATCCCGACGTGCCAAAGGCCGTCCTGGATGACCTGCCGAGGTGAAAATACAAAGTTATTCCTAACAATAAGCCCGCCTTGCGGCCAAGAACGGATCAAGGGAGCTGGAGTGAAGTATTTTGTCGCCCATGGATGCATATACCCATGTTCGTCAAATGGCTCTCCCTTTACCTTGAACTCTTTGTCGAAAGTTGGGATAGGTTCCTCCTCAGAAGCACGAGAAGGACCACCCATTTCCGGCACGGCCCTTTCCCTCGCGTCCGACTCGGACGCAATGGGCTGGCTGGACTGCAAAGGGTATTCTTCCTCCCTTGCAGCCAGGTTCTCTCCTCCTATGGCAACTGGGGTGTCAGGGGCTACAGCAGCAGATGGATGCACCCCTCTGCTAGCAACTGCTGTAACACGGCAAAGAGACAATAACACTTAAGTTATGAACAAGCATAGTAATAATAAAAGCATTAAGTCAAAAGTATACATTTGGCATATTGTTTGGGGGCTAGAGATATTACCTGGCCCATTTTTGTCAAGTTCGCCAGATTTTCGTTGAACTCTTTTGCATAGTCGGTAAAAAGAATCCCGACGTGCCAAAGGCCGTCCTGGATGACATGCCGAGGTGAAAATACGAAGTTATTCCTAACAAGAAGCCCGCCTTGCGGCAAAGAACGGATTAAGGGAGCTGGAGTGAAGTATTTTGTCGCCCATGGATGCATATACCCATGTTCGTCAAATGGCTCTCCCTTTACCTTGAACTCTTTGTCGAAAGTTGGGATAGGTTCCTCCTCAGAAGCACCAGAAGGACCACCCATTTCCGGCACGGACATTTCCCTCGCGTCCGACTCGGACGCAATGGGCTGGCTGGACTGCAAAGGGTATTCTTCCTCCCTTGCAGCCAGGTTCTCTCCTCCTATGGCAACTGGGGTGTCAGGGGCTACAGCAGGAGATGGATGCACCCCTCTGCTAGCAACTGCCTTATGCTTCTTCCGGGCTTTTGGCTTTAGAGTGGTAGGACCAAGGCTGGAAAAGAAAGGAAAGAAATTCCGAGAAACAAGAATCCGAGAATTAAATGAAAACACATGCGATAAAAAGCATAAGAGAAAAACCCGGGAAATTCTTACCTGGATGATGCGATGGGAACACCGTCAAGGTTGATGACTTCCTGAGTGGTGGCAGGCTTCTTACGCTTCCGCCCACCAGCAAATTTGGCACACAGAGTGTCCAAATCAGCGTCGGAGGCAAGATCCGAATCAGGAAGAGATGCAATCTGTCAAAAAAGGACAAAGATCCGGGTAAGACCAAAACATCCGAGAAAAGTCAAAAGCAAGAAATTTGCCTAAAGGATAAAAAAATTACCTTTGGAGTTCGATTCCCAGCATGATACATTTCTCGGCTTTCTTCATACTGATCTCGAGTAGAGATCAATTGATTCAACGGTTTCTTGAAGTCCTTCTTCACAAAACCTTTGTCTGTCGTCCTCATCTTGTCTTCCGGGCCTGAGTATTCACAAATTAGCCGTGTTCCGCGATGGGCTAATGGCTTAATACGCCTACCAAGCCAGCACAAAACTGTGTCTGTGCCAGTGAGAGGAGGAGAGGCGGATACAAGCTTGGCTATGTGCCGCTTGATCCTCATCAAATCTGCTGGCAGAGTCTGGACCGTGTCCACAACCCAATTATATTGGGAGGTGGCAGCGGAATTATCGAAAGGTGGAATTCTCGTCTCCTTTCCAGGAAACGGGACATCTTCATGATAAAAGAAGTAACTCGTCCAAAATTTGACGGATTCCGAGGTTTTTATCTTGGGGAACCAGTCCTCTCTAAACCTACAAAGGGTGAAGGAAATAGTCCCACAAGTTGGAAGAACGCCCTCAGAAGGGTTTCGCTTAACCCCGAAGCAGTATTGCCAGAAGTCTAACCTAGGTTATATTCCTAAGTATCCTTCAAAAAGGGCTTGAAACCCGGCAAGATAGAGAATAGAATTTGGTGGAAGGTTATGTGGTTGGATGTTCTAATGGTCAAGGACTTGGAGGAAAAAGACAGAAGGTGGGAAACCCATACCTCTATTTATATGAGAGGCAAGGAGAACCCTTTCTCCGGCTTTCGGCAGTGGCTCGGAGTCGTCCTCCTCGTACCGCCATTTTCCCTTGAGAACATACCCTTCCTTCTCCATTGACGGAAGAAGGGATGGAACCACATTACAGTGGCTCCAATTCCCGGAGATTTCCTCTGCGTCTTCATCCGCTCCGGCGGCGACCGCGACGGCGAGCTCCTCGCCACCGAGAGTGAATTTCTCTTCCGATGGCTCGATGGTGAGGGGCGGAGATGGCGCGGTGGATGACGATGGCACGTTTTTGGCCGCGGGAGGAGGATCCTCGCGGGCCAAGTTACCGGCGTTTCCCTCCGGCGCGCTCGCGGTGGCGCGGCCGGGAAAATTCAGCTGAGGGTCGATGTCGTTGATTATACTATCGATGTCGAGGGCGACGGAGCTCTCCTCCGTGGCATGCAGCGAATCACCGGTGGCCATATTTGGGCAGCGCAATGAGGATCCGGACCCTCCGATGGCGTTTTCTGGGGACAGTGCGGTCGCACAAGCTCTGCTCACTCTTGCAAGCCTGGCTCGAAGGCAATGGCGCTTGGGGGATGGAAGAGGAAGAGAGAGCGGAAGGGCAAACCGGAGAACCCAAGGGCGGCTATTTATAGCCGGGAAAGTGTTGAGATGCGCCACAACGGCTATTTTGACCGTTAGATCTTTGACGCGTGTCACGCCCGGAAAATCCGGGAAATGAGGGGACGGGGTGATAATTGCTATCTCCTCATTTCCCGCGAGAATCTATCAGAGATACGTTTCAGGGCTTCACACTGAACCCAAACGTCCGTGATGTCAGCACAATTTCATCGCTCACGTCATGAAGTTCCTTCTCCACGAAGGCTCGTGGAAGAAAAAGCCAGATTTTGACGAAATCCGAGTTTCGCGTTAAGCATGATTTGGGAAAAATAAGAATCGAGACAAGGCGCCAATATTTCTCCGAAAGGAATGCAAATTGACGAAAGGTGGCAGAATAAAGTCTCAATCCTTCTTGGGGGCTACCGTCGTATATATACCGATTAGGGGTATATCCGGCATTGTCCTACAGAGCCGGTTTACCAGGGTAGCCTGATTGGTAATGGATCACAGTCCATTAGACGACCCAGTAAGCTGACGCGCAGAAGCCGGATTCTAGAAGAACCCGGACCATGGCCCAAGTGGTGCGGCTTGGAGTAGAAGGCGGATTCCTGCTTTCCAAGTTAGATACGTAGTCTTCTAGGTTTCCTTTCTGTAATCCCTAACCCGACTATCTATATAAAGCCGGACGGGAGAGAAGAAAGATACGAACAATAAGCTAGAAGCCCTACTCACGTTAGTGAAGCCCTACTCACGTTGTACTTTGTATACTTCAGGCTTCAGCCCTGATTTAGTGAGATTACAGGAGTATAAACGCCGCCTAGTTGCGACGGACCGAACCTGGGTAAATTTGGTGTTCCTGGTTGTCGTACTACCACGTCCCACCACGTCTCTACCAGTAGTCTCATGGCACCTCCGTCTATGAACTCTACTACGATGTCTCGACAACGACTTTCTCGGGCGCGACTTGCCATTTGCGGATGAATCGAGGACCCGCAGATCTCCCTTGTCTTCTACCTCATTTACTATCGGGAGCCCGTCGTGTGAGATCGTTCTCCATCTTTATCCCCATATTTTCCTCGACTTTGTCCTCGTCTTCAACCTTAGATTCATCCTCAACTTCCTATGCTGCAGTCTTTGTCACCTGAACGGGCGCATTGGATAATGAGGGTCTTCATTATCATTTTTTCTTGGACTTGGGGTAGCTGATCTGTCACTTTCCGAGGACCCGGTTCGGTGCAATATCGACACAAGTGGAATTCAAGTCGGAGTCGGATCCGATCTCGGTTTCCGAGTTACGAGACAGTGACACATCGACCGCTGGAGTCGGTGGACGCGTCGAGTCCTAGAGGCGCAAAACACCCAGACGAGTAGCATGGAAGTAGAGATTTCCGAACTCCAGGTTGATACTTTTGTTGATGGAGTCGAAAGCCGTGCGCAATGCCGACGAGTGCTCAGTGAAGTTCAGGGACCCGAATCAAATCGGATCCATCTCGCTTGTCGAGTTGTTGCTTGTCGCTGATGTTGAACAAGCCTCGAATCTACCGCTCCAGATTACCACATAAGCTGCTAAATGTTGCGGGGTTACCACGGCATATCCCAAGGTTGTTGGGTTAGGGTTTCGTAAAGGAAAAGAGTGATGGTGTACTACTCGTCTTGATACTACACGTGGTAAGAATTTACTCACGTCCAGGGCCCTTCGGGAAGGTAAACACCTACTTCCTGCTTGTCTGCTTATATTCCGGCGAGTTTCTCTCACTTACAGGGGTTGCGGCTCAAAATATGATCTGGTGCAAAAGGTCTCTCAGGTCTCTTCTCTCTCTCTTCGTTATGACCCCCTCCCGGCCTTTATATAGGAGGCCAGGTCTCAGGAGTTTGTACATGAATAGGATTCCTCCATAGTCTGTTTCTAATCCGTACATGGCCCGCAAGGCAAGCCCGCCGAGTTGGTCTTCCACCCGCCTCTGTTGATGGACTCTGAACCCGATGCTTTGTGGGCCTTCTCGAAGGCCCATGTAGTTGGTTTGTACCTAGTATGCTAATCGTGGAGGACCCTTGGGCATCCCCACATTAGACCCCAATAGGGATATTGGGCGCGCCCACACGAAATGCTCCCCCACGGGGCGATCCAATCGTGGCAAGGTTGCGAACGGGTCCAACCCCGCATGCGGCAACCACACTTCGGGCCCCGTTTGTTGGTTCGCTACTGGGCATGCCGGCAATAGCGGCAATGTGTGCCACGTCGGATTCTGGCCGACATGACCGTACTGGAAGCGACACGGTCGCGTTCCACGCATGTTAGTGCGGCGACGAAGGGCTGACATACACGTTTTAATGGTGCACCGGTTCCCCCGGCGGGCGTAGAGCAAAGTGACGCGTCGAGGCCTACTGAGCACGTGCACGAGACACAATGACTAAACCAGGCGGTGGCAAGCACGCATCGTCGACGTCAATGCCATGCCATGGGAACAAGTGCTCGATGTTAATGGGCGCCACCCAAACCCCCTCCTCCCATCGTCTTTAAAACGGGGTGCATTCCTCTCTCTTTCTCCACCACCAACACCCTCCTCTCATCTTTCCCAAGCTTTGTCGCCACCGTGAGGAGGCGGCAGAGCTTTGCCACCGCGAGCTGGGCGAGGCCACAGTACGACGTCGCGAGGAGATGCATCGCCAGAAGCAGATGGAGCAGGACTGCGACAACTGGTTCCGCAGAGAGATACGCCGCAAGGAGGCGGCGCACATGGCGTGCGAGCGACATGCGGCATTCATGCCGCATCCTCCATCGTCATCTCCGATGACAGCCCATGAGGCGCTGCAGCTCATGTGCGACACTTTCCCGGAACCAAGTGAAGTGGATGTTTCGAACGAGAGGCGCCTGCACGTCAGGTATGCGACCATGGAGTACGCGCCGGAGCCGCGAGAGAACGCGTTGGAGCCGCCTCTCCAAATCGGCGCTCAGCCGGAAGAGGAGGGAGTTGAAGTTTGGAACGAGATGTAGGTTCTTGGCACACATGCGGCTCTCGAGGCTCGGATCCAGTATCGCTAGGGTGGCGACTCACTCCGGCAAGACGGGCACCCCGAGAGGCATGCAAGTTCCTCGAGTCCGCCGTGAGAACCAAGCGACACACCTTGACGACACCTCCGTCGTGCGCCGATGTTAGCCTGGATTTAGAAATCAGTGTCTAATTTAAACCTAGGAAATTTGTATTGCGTTTATAAGATTACGTTCAAATATCAATAGAAAACGTCAGTTCTTTTCCATTTTTCATTTAATTAATTTTAAACCCTCTATTAAGACGTCCCGATGGGACGCAACTCCTTAATATAGCAGCAACACGCGCCGGCTCTCTATAGCATGCACTCACGGACGAGGATCGCCGGTTGAGATGTCTTAGGCGTGTTTGGTTTTTGAATGAAGTGGAATGGAATAGAACTGTTCCGTACCCAAACCCCATTCCTGTATTTGGTTGTGCAAGAGGAACGGAACCAACTGGTTCCACCAGAGGGAATATTTCCTTAGACGCGGAATGCACTCATTCCACCAAATCGGTGGAATCAACTGGAACCGGGCGCTAATCATCGTAGAAAACATTGGATTACGTGTTGATCAATACCATATCACTATGAAATTGCTTGATGATAGTGGTAACCTCACTCTTAATTATGCTTAATGGCAGCGATAAAGTTATACCATTTTTCTTCCATCTCGTGCCTCCAATTAAAACCATTCCATTCCACCTCATTACCTCTAACCATGTAACCCTGACATTCTATTCTAGTGGAATGTAACCATTATGTTCCATTCCACTTCATTCCAAAACCGAACACATCCGGCAACGAATAAATTCCGCCACAATGGCTTTCCTAAAAAAAATACCTCGACGCCTTTTTCTTTTTATTTTTTTCTTTTGCGAGTCCTCGACGACCACCTTGGCAAGCTATCAGTATGGCAGTATGCCAGCCCCCTCCTACAGTCTGCTTCACACTTCGTGGCCCACTCTACTCCTCATCACTTCTAGAAGTAGAGGGCACCATCCCCCCACTCCCAATGGCGTTCCTATAGCACCCCAAAGCTCCGCAAGAACACCTCGCCGGCAACAATGGCGGCGTGCAACGGCCTGTTCGTGTATCACATCCTGGGCCTGGCCTCCCTCATGGCGGTGTTCTACTTCTCCCTCCTCGGCGAAGTGGACCTCCGGTTCCCGGGTCTCCTCCCGTCCTCCGGCAACACCTCCCAACACCACGATGCGTCCCTTCCCTTCGTGGAGCGGCGCGGCGTGCAGCTGTTCCTGGAGGGGCGGCCATTCTACATCAACGGGTGGAACTCGTACTGGCTCATGGACCAGTCCGTTGAGCCGGCGAGCCGCCACCGCGTGTCCGGCATGTTCCGAGCCGCCGCCGGGATGGGGCTCACGGTGTGCCGCACCTGGGCCTTCAACGACGGCACCTACAACGCGCTCCAGCTCACCCCGGGCCGCTTCGACGAGCGCGTGTTCCAGGCGCTGGACCGCGTGGTGGTGGAGGCCCGGCAGCACGGCGTGCGCCTCATCCTGAGCCTGGCCAACAACCTGGACGCGTACGGCGGGAAGACGCAGTACGTGAGGTGGGCGTGGGACGAAGGCGTCGGCCTCACCGCCTCCAACGACTCGTTCTTCTTCGATCCCGCCATTCGCGACTACTTCAAAGTCTACCTCAAGGTAAATTGTAGATTAGATGCAGGAACTCATCGAGCCCAGAGCTAGACGAATTCGTTAGGACAGCATGGTACGCCCCCCAAAAAAAGTGTCGGTGGGCAATTTTACACTAGCTGAAGTTGCATTTTGGCGCAGGCATTGCTGACAAGGAAGAACCACTTGACCGGGGTGCAGTACAAGGACGACCCTACCATCTTGGCGTGGGAGCTGATGAACGAGCCCAGATGCATCACCGATCCGTCCGGTAACACTCTGCAGGTCAGTTCGTCGATGTTACTGTCAGTCTGTTTCTGCGTCCCTGAGTCCAATCTGTTCAATTCTTTGTGCGAATTTCAGAGTACAGCATTTGTTGTGAACAATTACGTGGTTATATTCGTGAATTTTGTGTATTACCATCTTTCTGATTTGGCTGTGATGGGGGGCAGCGCTGGATCGAGGAGATGGCGGCGTACGTGAAATCGATCGACGGGCGTCATCTGCTGACCGTCGGCACGGAGGGGTTCTACGGCCCGACGAGCCCTCCCGACAAGCTCGGCGTGAATCCGGGACATTGGTTCAACAACTACGGCCTGGACTTCATGCGCAACTCCAAGATCTCGGACATCGACTTCGCCTCCGTCCATCTCTACCCCGACAACTGGTAGCTAACCATCACCGTTCGTCCTACCAGCACACAATTTCCCTCTCTCTCAAGTGTCAAGCAGCTGAATTAAGTGTATTGCAGGCTGCTGGACGCCAATCTGGAAGAGAAGCTCAAGTTCGTGACGCAGTGGGTTGCCTCCCACATCGAGGACGGGGACAAGGAGCTGAACAAGCCGGTCCTGCTGACGGAGTTCGGGCTGTCGCACCTGGTCAAGGGGTTCGACCAGTCGCACCGCGACGAGTTCTACAAGACGGTTTACGACATCGTCCATGCGTCGGCCAAGAGGGGCGGCGCCGGCGCCGGCGCCCTCGTGTGGCAGCTCGCCGTGGAGGGCATGGAAAGCTACACAGACGCCTTCGCCATCGTGCCCAGCGAGAAGCCGTCGATGCAGAAGCTGCTCAGGGAGCAGTCGTGCCGGCTGGCCACGCTGAGGTACGGGGAGGCAGAGGCCAGGAGGATCCTCAGGACGGTGTGCGGCTGATCTCCCTCCCTCTCGCAGTTTTTTGTGTGTGTGGTGCTCGTGTGTGGTGTTGTCCTCTCCGTGGATCGGGCGGCGGAACGCGTCGGAGGAAAGCAACAAATGGTGGATGAAAGAAGAGAAGAGATCCATCTCGCATGTGCCGGCCCGGCAAAGGCAAAGCTTTGTGTGCTCGGCGCCGACGTCGGCAGATCTGCCTACCTACCTAACCCGCTGTTTTCGTGTGTTTTTTCATGTGTTGTACTACTTGTACGTGCCCTTGACCTTGATATTAAAGTCATTGTCGAGTGGCAGAGAGAGGCCAATTATATATAGTCCTCAAATAGTGTTTTTTCTGCACAAGAGATTTTTATATGTCTGTAAGCATAAGAAAAGAAAGAGGGGCATGTACTGCGTGGAAATGGAACGCCTTCAGATCTTTTTCTGCCCATTGCGCATGTGCCGCGGCATAGTACTGGCCGGCCGGAATGCATAATCGCTTTGCTCAATTGCTCATACTGTTTTAGACAGCAGGAAAACAATTACCCTGCTTTAATTTAATAAAGCATAAGTTCCAAACAGGTTTGATACACACCACAAACGGGCTGGTCAACAGAGGCAGCCCGCCAGCCCCTACAGGACACAGAACTAGAGTAAGTAGCATACGGGCCGGCCACCCCAACCCCAACGACACGACCGGCACAGATAGGGCTGGAATTAAAACTTGAAACTTGCGAGTTAAACGAGTAGCTCGCAACTCGACTCGGCTCGACTCGAACTCGTTGTCCAACGAGCCGAGTCGAGTTTTAGTTTTCAACGCTAAACGAGTTCAAGCTAAATGAGCCGACTTTACCGAGTACTCGTTTAGCTCGTTTAACTCGGTCAAAATAGTTTTTAGTGATATTCTTGTTTATTTGAATATTTTTTTTACTGATTATTATAGTTTATTTACTACAAATTGTTTGATAATGACATATTTTCACTGATTATTGTGATGGTTTTATCATACATGATCCAAATAATCAAAAATAATTATACATACATTATATAATATTGACTTTTTATAGTTTTATAAAATTAGATAAGTTAAATGAGTAGCTCGCGAGCTACTCGCGAGTTCACCGAGCCGAGCCGAGTTTTGATTTTGAACTCGTTTGTTGAACGAGTCGAGCCAAGCTTGACTCGTCAATTGATCGAGCTTGAGCGAGTCGAGCCGAGCTGACTCGGCTCGGCTCGACTTCCAGCCCTAGGCACAGAGCGACCACGCCATCATGCAGGGAGCAGGCTAGCAGGTTTAAGCGATGTGAAGATCTCCTTAAGCCCTCTGCCAGCGCTCGCAGCTCGTCCCTGTCTTGCTCCTTTGCCAGATTTGACCAGAGCTGCACAAACATAAAGGTTTTAGATATGATATCAGGGTGACGTGGGACCACCGAGTCAAACGTTAACTTATTGCGAGTAAGCCAAAGCGGCCAAGATAGCGCAGCGAAGAGCACCCAGCTCGTTCTGCGTTTTTGACCCAAAAGCGCGTTTTGAAGCGCAAAGAATTGTGGAAAGTTATTTGGTTCCCAAGTACAGCCTAGGATTTTCCTAATCACACACCGACCAAGCTTAGCGAGCGAACATGAGAAAAAATGTGTGTCGCATCCTCCTCCTGTCTGCAAAGAGCACATCGGCCATTCGCCGGGCCCCGCCTATCCGCCACCACCCTACTGGAGGGCAGTCTGTCGAGTGCAAGTTGCCACGAGAAGATCTTCACTTTCAGCGGGATACACGCCGCCCACAGATATTTACAATATGTGACCGTGGCCCCCTTGGAGAGCTTGTGATACATTGAGGCAACCGAGAACCGACCCGAGGGTTCAAGGTTCCAACGTACCACGTCCGGGCCCTCGCCGAGAAGGACCTCGCCAACCTCGGCAAACAGGCGGTGCCAGGCAACTAGGGTATCAGGATCAAAAGAACGCCGAAAACTCACTCCCTCGACCTCGGACGCAAAGGCCCCTGCCACGAATAATGTCTGGTTGTCAGCGGTCTCGAAGAGCCTAGAAAATCTGTCATAGAGAGGGCGGTCCCCTGACCACCAGTCCGTCCAGAATTGCGTGCGAGCACCGTCACAAACCTCATACTTGGCGCCAACTTTGAAGAGATGTTTAATCTTCGGCGCAACGAAGATGTTGGTAGCTTCTGGATATTTCGCTACAAGCAGGGATTTCCAGATAGACATTTCAGGTTGGTACAGTCTCCATATCCACTTGATCATGAGCGCTTTGTTCATATGTTTAGTGTTGGTCAGCCCCAAACCTCCACACTCTTTTGGTCTACACACAGCAGGCCAATTCACCAAGTGGTATTTCCTCTTTGGGCCCGATCCCTCCCAGTAGAATCGTTCCCGGACGGAATCGAATTTCGCATGAACTCCATCTTGCAACAGGAACAGTCCCATGGCATACGTTGGCAGAGCATTGAGGCAGGCATTCGAGAGGATTAGTCTCCCGCCCGTGGAGAGTAATCGTCCCATCCACACCTCAACTTTGGAAGCCAGCTTATTGACCAGAAAACTCCATTGCTCAATGGTCAACTTCCGGTCAGAGATTGGAAGCCCCAGGTAAATAAACGGAAAGTTACCAAACTGAAAATTAGCATATTCTCAATTCTGATCTGCTCCTCTCTAGGTTGCTCGAGGACAAACACTTCACTCTTATGGAAGTTGATTTTTAAACCTGACATATTCTCAAAGCAGAGCAGCAGGAATTTGAGATTGGCGATCCCCAAATCGTCATTCTGGATTAGGATGATGGTATCATCCGCATATTGAAGATGGGAGATCCCCCCGGAATGAGAAGGGGAACCACCCCCTTTATGTGGCCCGCGGCCCCAGCCGCGGAGAGCATGGCAGATAGTGCTTCCACAACAAAGTTGAAGAGGATAGGGGACAAAGGGTCCCGCTGGCGCACCCCACGCTTATTTCTAAAGAAAGGGCCCACCTCCCCATTGATGGAGATGGCCGTCTGACCTCCAGAAATCAGGTGCTCGACCCGGTGGACAAATCCTGCGCAGAACCCTTTTCTACGCAAGACCTCCAGCAAGAATGACCAGTTGACGTGGTCGTAGGCCTTCTCAAAATCCAATTTCAACAGTATTCCACCTAGTTTTTTCACTCTTAGTTCATGCACAATCTCAGATAGGGCCAGCGCACCGTCTAGGATATTAAGACCTTTGAGGAAGGCTGTTTGGAACGGGCTAATGACACGATTGGTAATAGGGTCTAGTCTGGTTGCCACTGCCTTGGAAATTATTTTGAACACCACGTTGATGAGGGCAATCAGACGGAATTGTGAGATGAGGTCCGCCCCCGGAACTTTTGGGATAAGAGTGAGTGCGCCAAAGTTAAGCCGCGCCACGTCAATCCGTCCTAACATGAAGTCATTCAGCAAGTGTAGCACCCCCAGCTTACACACCGGCCAGAAACGCTTGAAGAAGGGGTCCGGGAACCCATCCGGTCCCGGCGCCGTGTTAACTTTCATGTCCTGGACTACTGCTTCCAACTCCCCCCTCGGAGTAGGTGAGAATCAACTTCTCATTTTCCCCCTCCGACACACGAGCCTGGACCCCCCAGGTGTCAGCCGCCAGCCCCAAGTGTCGTGTGGCCACCTTCCCCAGCAGCTCTCTATAAAAGTCGTAAACATGATGTTGAATCAACTTAGCATCAGAGATTGGGCCATTGGGAGTTTGGAGAGTCGAGATTAGGCACTTGCGCCTACGGCCGTTTCCCACCGCGTGGAAGTAGGCCGTGTTTGCGTCCCCCTGAAGTGCCCACCTCACTCTGCCCCGTTGGCGCCAGAACTCCTCCACGCTAAAGATAAGGAGTAGCTGCTCCTCTAGGTGATATCTGAACACCCATTTGTCTTTGTCCAAACCGGTAGTATCAGCCTTAGCATCAAGGTCTTTGATCTGGTTGAGCAGCACCAGCTTATTATTTCTTGTTTCTCTACCAAGGTTCCCACTCCACCCACGTAGAAACTGACGAAGCCCAGAAGACATGTGCTGCCACCAGTCTACAATGTCCCTGCCTGCAGCCCTACCCATCAAATCTAGCCATCGTGACTTAACCAACTCTGCGAATCCTTCCACCTCGAACCACCCCAGCTCGAAGTAGAAGCGATTGCCCTTTGGCGGAAGAACCCCATCCGAGTCAAATACTAAGGGGGTGTGATCAGATCCAAGACGGGTTTCCGCCGCCAACGTAGCTAAGGGGAAGACCGCATCCAGTTCTGGTGCCAAGAACACCCTATACAGCACACACCGGACAGGAGATCGTTGTTTGTTCGTCCAGGTATACCTCGCTCCCGAGTGAGGCACCTCAGTAAGCGCCCAGTTGGCAATATGGTCGTTGAACATTTCCACCCTTGGCCAGTTTACCCGATCGTTACTCTTGTCCTGTGCCCCACGCAGCAGGTTGAAATCACCCCCATCAAAATTGGGAATCTGCACGCGTCCACCTTAGCCGAAATGATGTCGAGGAACGCTGGTGATTCCGCATGATTGGCCGGGCCATAGATCCCAATAATCGTCATTTTTTTTATCTAGCGGGCGGAAGCGGCACTCCACGCTAACTTAGTGCCTGTGCTTATCAAATGAGTGGACCTCAAACAGGTTATCCCTGAGTCCAAGCAACATCCCTCTCGAGCGGCCCTCCGCTGGGATCCAACACCAATAGAACTTGTTGCCTACTTCTAGAGCCTGCAGCTCCGCGTCCGTAAAGTCCTGTTTAATGGTTTCCTGCAGATAGATAACGTCCGCCCTATGTTTCCGTAGATACTCCCGCAACAGGGTATGGCGCCCTTTGCGCCCGAACCCTCGAATGTTCCAAAAGATAATCTGCATTAGGCACCCAACCCTTGGGCCCGTGCTTGGCGGGTCACTGGGCGCCGCCCCTGCAGCGCCGCAGATTTTGATCTTGATCTGCGCGGTTTAGGTAAAGTACCCTGCTGCACCACCACATCCACCAAACCTGCCTCTGGACCAGAAGAGCCAACCTCCTGCTCGGCGAGCACCACCAGCGACCCCCCTGGGTTCGTGGCAGCGGCCGTCTCCAAACTCTCCTGGTTCTGCGCCACCGACTTCTCAGGTCTCGTCTCTGATTGAATAATGTTGGCCCTGGCATTGGCCAGGGCTGCTTGGGCTAATTCATTGGCGCGTATAAGGGACAGAATTTCTGCAGGGGAGCCAGTGGACGTAGAAGAAGGGAACATAATACAACTATCGGACGCAACCTCGAGCAGATGTGCATCCGGAAGATCTTGAAGAATAGCAAAGATAGGGTCGTGAAGCGTACCTGTTGCAGACGGGGAGGATGTTGCCGTCGAGTCCTTTACCGCCGCCAAGCCAACCGCGCGCCAACACCGGCATGTCTTTGTATCCCACGTCCCGAGCGCTCTTGCGCACCGTCTCCACCGTCGTCGCCTTAGAGCGGAGGCCGCGAGCCACCAGCGCCGTGAGGGCCGGAATCACCGGGGCAGAGAGGAAGCCCCCCAGCGCCGAGGTGGGGGAGGGAGCCTGCCTCTCCACCTCTTGGGAGTCCACCACGAACGCCACTGCTTCCTCCTGGCCCAGAATGCGAGCCGCCCTGTCCTGGTTCCTTTTGCTACGCCACTCGCGGGAGCAGGCCTCCGACTGCACCTCCAACACGACCTGCTTCTCGCCCCTCCCCGACCGCGATCGCCGACCCCGTCTTGCGCGTCTTAACAGTGGGGGAAGCAGACCGTTCTGAGGATACCTCCCCAAGCACAGAAGCCGCGCCCAGCAGTGATTCACTAAGGTTGGAATGCTGGGGGGGCCTCCGCCGAGCTTTCCACTTGCGCCGCCGCCACCACCTCACCCAGTGCCTTGAACACGTTTCCCTCCGGCGTCAGGTTCAAGCCATACTGTGAAAACATGGTAGGTGGAAGAACCGCCACGCTGTGGCTTGCCGATGGGGCCGGGGTCACAGCCCTTGGATGGAGCCCCTCCGCCCCCGGCTCGGACCCCAGCACAGGTACAGCAGGGCCCAAGGGGGCACTCCTACGCTCCTGCGGGAGGCCCCGCCCCCGTCAGCCTTGTCAGACAGCGAGGCTGCCCTAGCGCGTTCCTTCTCTCTGGCCTTGCGACTATCCCAGTCGCCTTCTTCCTCAGAACTGTCAGAAGTGTCACCCTCCCTGTCATCGCCATCTTTGGGGTCCTCTGGAAGCGCAGTAGTGGGGCCCTTGTCCTGGCTCAAGTCCTCCCTCTCCACCCGGATCTCGTACCCTTGAAGGTTGATGAGGATCGTGATCGACGGGTTCAACTGGACCAGCCGCTGGCATCCAAATAGCATGCAGATGGGCCCCTCCTCAAGCTCCAGCGAGGCTCTGTCCACCTGCAGCGGTGCGCCCAGTTCCAGCGTGGCGCCCAACAGAAACCGCTCCTCACGCAGTGGAGTCGGCACATACAAGAGCCTCACCCAGACTTGCTCGAGGGAGACAAATGCCCCCGGATCCCCGACAAGTTCCTTCACCACCGCCTTGAAGTCCGTGATGGGGAGCATCAGGCCACCACCCCTGGTCGCCATTCGCAGTGTCTCCTTAGACGGGAAAACAAGCGATAATTCGGTGTTTCTTAGCTGTTTCACCTTCCAGTCCCAATTCTCATCTACCATTTCTTTGAACTCCTCCGTCACCTTGTCCGCGGAGAAGTTGCCCCTGTCGATAGTCACCCTTGCTGCATTGGCCGGGGGCCGAGTCATCTTCTCTTCCGGGATGGAAACATGGAAGAAACCTCTCCCCTCCACCCCAAAGCCAACCCAGCGCGGCATCTTCTCCATAGCACCGACAGGGCACATCCCCGAGAGGTGCCCCTTAGTCTCACACTTGACGCAGAACAGAGGCTCCGTGCACGTGGCCTGAAAGTGCCCTGGTTGGCCACACTTGTAACACGTAAGCTTTGAAGCACCAGCGGCCGAAGGGGCCCTCCCCCCAGCGGCGTCAGATTAGGGTTAGGGTCTTGGGTCCCTTCCGCCCTCGGAGGTCTCCCCCCATCCCCACCGCTTCCGGCGCGCCCCCGCACTCCTGGCGGCAGTAAGATCTGGGCCCTAAGGCGTTCCTCCTCCCTGCGGTCCTCTTCACGCTGACGGTTGGCCACCTCCTCCCGTTCCCGCGCCTAGTGGCGGTTCCGCTCCTGGTCACGCGACAGGCGGTCGCGCAGATCTCCGCCGCGACCATTCCCCTCGCCCCTTGCCACCTCCGAGTAGGGTCACTTGACCTCCCGAGATCCCCCCGCCCAGTCCCTGTCCATGGCTACAAGGAACGGCAGGGAGGGACCTGAGATAAGAGAGAGAGGGAGCGCACAGAATCTTCGCCTGAGCCCGAGGGCGGCGCAGGTCGTCACGGGAAGTAGGAAAACCTAAACTGATATCTAGGGTTCCACGGGGGAGCCACCACCAGTTAAGTACTCCCTACCCCCACTCGACCCCCCCCCCCCCCCGCGTGGGCCTCAGATGTAGCTGGGCCAAGCCTCGGCCCAACCACGGGCGAAACCAACCCCAGAACACTTTCCACCCGTACCTCCCACGAAAGAACCCCCTCCTCTGAGCCCAACCTATTCGGACCACCAACCCCAGGTTGGCCCGGCCCACCAACCGCCTGAGTAGAGGGAAACCCTAATCCCCGCGTCGTATCCCCCTCACCCAAGCTTGCCGCCGGCGGCGGCCACCCAGGCCCACCGCGGACCTCCAGGCGCAGCGCACCCACCAGCAGCGACTGTCCCACGGCTGTCTCCACCTCCAGCGGAGCGAGCGCAGCTACCTGCCCCCCGGTAGGTAGCGGCGGGATCTCCTCCTCTGAAACCCCACCAGCCCCCGCCGCGAGGCACACCGGCTGTAGCCCACGTCCAGCGCCCCCGCTGAAGACGAGGAGTACCGCCCTACCAAGGGACTTGCCTCCAGCGCCGGCGATAGGAAGGGTGCCAGCGAGATCTCACCCGCCTCCGGACAGACCGCACCGCAACCTTCCCCCTCCGACTCCGAGCCCGGACCCGCGTTGAGATTGACGACAGCGAGGGCGTCCTCCACCTCCCTGTTGAGAGAGCGAGCGGTCGCACGCCTATTGACCTTGGAGCGACGGCGAGGCCGCGCCCCCTGGCGCGGTTCGGGCGCTGTTCGCCGGTTGCCCCGCGAGTCGCCTGTCTCCACCGGGAGACGCTTTGTTAGACACATCTCCCATAGCTCATACTGTCACACAGCAGGTATTGCATAGAGAAAAATTCATCTACACTACTTGAACTTAACATGTGGTCTCACTTTGGTCATTCGACCGTAACGTACTCGAGCGGTAATGCAATTAGCCAGATACGGTCAGTTTGGCCACTCCGCCGATTTTCCACCGTATTGTGATTGCGTGGCATACGTACACGACACATGTGTGACACCTGGGGGAGAAGGTGAGGGACAACGTGGCAGGTGGCAAATACCGTACCCGCATATCTGGAGGGTGTTTTTGCAAATTTGCCAGTGAATTAATCCCTACATGGTTCGACCGGACCGAGGCGCCGAGCCCAGTCCCCGATCTTGACCTCAAATCCCTAAATTCCCAAATTACTAGCTCGTCGCCGTCGCATAGGGACGTGGCTCGCCTCCGGTTGTCGAGCACTAATTAGATCTATTCATTGATCTGTCGCCGGTCTGTTCCAGTGTCAATCATCGAGTGCCTTGATGTTGGTGAAGTAGTGGGTCTCAGGCGCCGAGGACCACGATATCTAGGTATTCTATAGCTTCCGCAAGCATGGGGTAAGCAACCGACTACCATTAGCTACAATTTTGCATTGAATGAAGTGTGTGTGCGCTTCTAGATCCATGCTTAGCTGCATTTTTCTTTCTTTCGTGCAAGTGTACGTGTGCTGCCATAAAAATTTGTGGATGATGCTTCTAATTTGATTTAAGTACCATTTATTGCTTCTAATTTGAGTTTTTATTTAATAATTCGTAGATAACTTGTGACTTCTCGAAGTGGGAGTTGGAGTACTTGGAGTATCTGATTGATCAACTCATCCTCGTCGATGATGATGCTGATGAAGCATTTTGTGCAACAGATGCGAAGAGAGATGAGCTGAATGCTGCAAAGGAGAGAAGGCAAAGAATGGAGGAAGTAAGAGATGGAAAATCTTCAAGAGAAACGGGCCTGCAGTATGTTCAAATAGAGCTCCCATGATCATCACCAAACTTCAAGCAGCCGCAATGTTGCCTCTGAAGTTCATGATGGGTACTGTCATGCTCTTGTGTGTGCTTTGTCTGGTGGTACTTCTACAGAAGTGATGTGCTGGTTGTAGTGACGGTTTGGCACTGATGGTGGTAGTGGTAGGGATGGTTCTAGTGATGGTTGTAGTGATTTAGTGATGCTTATATATGTAAGGTCGTATTGATGCTTATCTATGTAAGTACTAGTTATCTTTGTATAAGACCAAGTTGTGTGCTTGTTATCTATGTAAGACTATGTGCTGCTTATTTAACTAAGGTGGTATTGATGCTTATTTTTGTTTGATCCATTACATTATTACATAAATGGCTACATTGTTAGATAAATGGATAGATCATGATATCTTGCAAGAACTAGAAAAATGGTAACCTGGCATTTAGTAATTTGCAAGATCCTGATAAATGTAAAAACCTAATTCTTGCAAAATCATCTAGCAAGAACCTAAGAAATGCAAGATCATCTAAATTGAAAGAATAATTTGGAAGAACCTGATACTTTCAAGATCGTCTAAATCGAAAGAACTTGATACTTGAAGGAATAATTGCAAATTTATCAGGCAAGAAACCGATACTTGCAAAATCATCGAAATGACACAACCCGAAACTTGCAAAAATCATCTAAATGGCACAACCTGATACTTGATATTCTTTCCTAAACTCAGTTGCTAGACCTGAAACTTTGCTATTTTTGTAGAACCTAAAACTTGCCAAAGATAAATGGCTTTGCAAGATTAGTTGCTACTCTTGCAAGAACCTAAAAATTGCAACTAGATTTGTACATAAATAACAAGAACCACTAACTTTCAAGAATAATTGGTACATAAATAAATTGCACACATAAGAACCAAAATGGAACACACAAGATAACTTGACGAAATGACATCTTGGCAAGCTACTACATGTTCAACCTACTTTTAGAACCAAGTTCACCATCAGGACTTAACAAAATTACATGTTCATGAGTACAACCTAACTAGTAACATGTTGACGAGTTCACAACTAAAAAAGAGAACATGTAGAGAATATTACACATATGACTGTCATCTCAACCTCTCGGTCCATCAAACATGTTCATTTTCTTATTTTCTTGAACACTTGCTGGCTATAAGCATCAGGTGTTGGTCTGTTAGCCATATTCAACCTCTTTTCCTCTTGTTTTGGTGCTTTCTTGGCTGCAGATTTGTGTGCTTGTTGAGTCCGCTTCAATCTTTTTGCCTCCTTAAGATGTACTCTCTTTTCATGTACATCTTCTGCCTGCTTAGCCATCCTCGGCAACTTAGCCTCCTCAAGATGTACTCTCTTGGCCTCTCCATCTTGTTGCTTCTTCAACATCTTTGCATATTTTCCCGGTTGCATTGTTCTCTTTTTAGCCGTTGCAACCTCTAGCTTTGTAGCTAGTTCCACATCACTTTTTTGTTGAGATTTTTGCCTTCTCTTTGCTGCCTTATGTGCTCTTTTCTCACTTGCTTCAATTCTTTTGGTTTAGCTTTTGCTGCTCTCTTCTCAAGTTTTTTATTCGTGACTTCTAGTGTAGCATCTCTCCTTGTACCTTGCTCTCTTTCCTTATCTTTGTTCCATTTTAACAACTTAATTTCCAGGTTAGTATCTTTTATTGCTGTGGTTGAATTGGTTGCAACACCAGTGTTCATATCATTATGTATGAATGCGAAATCAGGTGTAACCTCATTGACTTCCACTCTAGGAGGTGACCTTCTCTGCTATAACATATGAAGCATGGTGATTCTATAGTCAACTTGGAGAAAGCATTAGCAAAATAACAAGGCATGTAGCATTCAAAAATCATTAGATAAGATCAGTCAAAACTCAGTTGCTGCCTGATTAACCTCTTATTCTTGAGTAACCACTGGTTCACCTTGACCTTCAGCTTCTTCATTGACCATAGATCCTTCGGGTGCATTAGCGGTTTTTCCAGTTGGATTTTTTCTGCTATGGCCAGCCACATGAAAGTAAGAACATGTAATTATAAGTCCATGTCTAGTCATCCTTTTGCTTCCATCTTTGTTTTCAACTTCATATGGTTGTTTTATTCTACTCTGGTTTGTTGGTCTCCCAATTCTTTTCTCATAGACTAGTGGCTTGATTTCAACTCCCTGCATCCTCCGCCACTCACTTCTATCTCTGCAAGGCTTGATGATTGGCTTGTAGGCTTATTGGAATGCTTATGTGATGTATATGTTGGATGTATGCCCAAGAGATAGTAAAATACATATGTTTCATGATTAATGTATTATGTTTTTATGCTATAATTGCTATGATCACTGGGTATGGGATTCATAGGAAAACCCATTCGTACGTGTAGAGACATAAATGCACCATTACAAGCCTTTGTGACTGAACGGATCGAGAGGATTAACTAGAGGAGGATGAATAGGTTAACTATAAATTTACTTATTTTTCGATTAAGGATAATTGCTCAAATATAGATTTTCTAGATTATGCAACTAGGTGAACAATCCTATATGATGAGCAAATAATACTTCTTTTTCCCAATGGAAGATAATCTCCGTTGGAGTGGTGCGGTGCCACCAAAGTGGAATACCGAGTAGTCGTCAAATTGCACAACATATCTCCTTCGTATCCAACCACCAAAGTGGACGGGGCACGAGTCACTATGTTGCCGTTGAGGTTGACACCTAGAACCTTTACAAGGATGAGGTACACTCCACAATTTTGAGGGTCCTCATGAAATCCTGGAAGCCTGCAAGACTCCAGGCAATAAGATCCATGAGCTCCCAAAGCTTCGGGGACACCAATAAGGCTCCAAACTCCATTGGACTAAGAGAAACAAGATTCTAGGTTCCAATGAACCAAGATCTTCAAGATCCCTAGGGGATTAGTGGGGTGGTGACGAATCAGTTTGATGGAGTTGTAGATCTAGTGGCTCTCCTCCAAATCACAGAAGATCAAGAGGTTTGGTTGGGTATTTGGGGAGATATGTGAGTTTTGAGGTTGTCATAAACGGTGGAGAGAGAAGCTTCAAGCGTCGTGGTGGTGTCACGACAGATGCCATGGGATGGCTAAAGTTGGGGCCGATGGACGCTGGAGGTGCTCGGGGAGGGATCACACGGCGAGTAGCCGCGTGTGGTAGATCTCAAAGACTGAAAACACCAAGATCTTACCCAGGTTCAGGGCCCTCGTGTGGAGGTAACACCCCTACTCCTGCCTCTCTCTTTATATGTGTGTTACCGAGTAGCCACAGTACAATCAAGCCTTCAGCCGAGTAGCCACTCTTGCTCTCTCTAGTTCTCTGTAAGTGTTCCCAACGAATGAGTCGACCCTCGCACAGGAGGAGGCAGGGCACCTTATATACTGGTGCCCAGCCGAATAGAAAACAAGCATAAAGTACAACGGGATGTGACACGAGCCCTGCAGAACCGCGCACGCCTCCGGGTTCCCGCTGACACTCGCCCCATAAGTCATTGCGCCGTTCGGAGATGGGACCTGTCCACCCTTGTCAGTGAGATAGGGTAGGCCCCTAGCCCTGTTCTGTCCCCTCTGTCAGTGACAGGACTAGACATGCACCTACCGCACTGTAGCCACGCCGTGGTGCGGATAATCACGCACTCCGTAAGTTGAACCGCACGCCGTACGGACGCAGGATACGCGAGATCCTTTGTCAGAACGGCTCCATTGACTTCTGGACCGAGTAGGAACTCACTCCCTCTACTCGGACCACTTCCTCTACTTGGAAGAATGTAACTTCCTTGATTCTTCCTTTTGGCCATTAGTAGGTAAGGCCGGATAGCTGTCCACCGGGTAGCGGGTACCGGGTAGCCAGCCAACTTGGTCAAATTGCTCTTCTGATCTAGCCTTTAGCACTTGCCTTACCCCTACTCGGGGGTAACCCCCGACATTAGTCCCCGAAGCTGGTAGAGTCCTGCGAACTCGTTCACTGGGCCCTTCCAGCTTAAGAACAAATCTTGCCTTCGAACTGTAAGATGCCGAGTAGCACCTCCGAATAGCCCTTAATTCCTGCTTGAATCTCTTCTTCTCCGAGTAGCACTGTCTTTCTTCTCTGATGCCGAGTAAAAAGTCTTAGCGAAATCTCAAAACACAATCCCGCTCAACGGTGCGAATCCACCTCTGCGTGTCGCTACGGGGCACGTGTCACACCACCGTACCCCTGACGCCTCGGTGCCTGGGATACTGCAGGCCACGCGCCAATAACTGCACCTCGGGCCCACTAGCCTGTTAAGTCATTTCAACCGCAGTAAATCACCCACGATCTCGACGTGGGATTAACTGCGCCGGTTACGCGCGCAATATGCGCTGTGTGCGTTTCTAACCGGTTCGCTTCCCACGCCGCACGATCACAGTGCACGATCGATCCCACTAACTCCGTTGGTAACGGCAACCCGAGGGGAGAGATAAATACCCCCTCGGTACCTCCTCCTTCTCTTTCCTGCTCACTTTATTCTTCCGCCCCTTCGCCTCTCCGCCGCCGCTGAACACGCCGCCGCCGAAAATCCTTGCCGCGCCGCTGCTCTACGCGCCGTCGGTAAGAGGGCGATTCCTCCACACACCTTGCCAGTCCAATCTTCCACAAATCTCCCCATCTCCATGGCTCGCGGAGACGATGATGGCCGCGCCGGTTGGGAGGGGTCCGATGTCACGGCGGAAGACTGCCGATGGCTAGTCAACACCCGCCGTGTCCCTCCTGGCGTGCGGTGCAGGCATCCGGGCAATGAGATTGTCCCCATGCCGGAGGAGGGAGAGTTCGTCGTCTTCCTCGCGCACTTCAAGCGAGGATTCGGCCTCCCGGTGTCGGATTTCTTCAAGGAGTTCCTCAAGAACTTCGGGCTGCAGCCGCATCATCTCCCCCCCAACGCCATGGTGATGCTCGCCTTCCACGCCGTGGTCTGCAAGGCGTTTCTCGGCGTGTACCCAACTATTCATAGTTGGGCACATTATTTCTTCTTCCGGAAGCAGAGCGTCCCCAAGCCCGGAAGCACGGAGAGCGCCCGCGCGATGACGAAGACGGGGGGCGCCATGATGCTGCAGCGCAGCATCGGCAGCCACCCGCGCGTCAAGGGACTCGATACGGTACGCAAGTGGCAGCGCTCCTTTCTTTATGTCAAGAATGTCCCCACCGAAGTAGGAGCACCCATCCAGGACCGGATAGGGCTTCCTCAGTGGAAGAACGCGCCGCCAACCCAGCAAAATTGGGGTTACAACCCGAAGAGCCTCGATGATATCATTCATATCGAGAAGCGCCTCGCCGAGTTGACGGAGTTGGGATTCAAGCGCGATGATCCCATCGCATGCTGGATCTCGCGGCGAGTGCTCCCGCTCCAGCGTCGTACCCACAAGATGTGCTACATGGGAGGCACGCGGGACAGCACAAGGACTACTACTTTCGAGCTCAGTACTGCCGAGGTGGCCGTCTGGGCGAGATCCATCATGAAGACATCGCTTACTGACACCTGGCAGTATGGCTTTGTGCCGTACAGCCGCGCTAAGCCAATTGAACAGGTTAGTCCTTTATGCTCTGTCTCTGCACTTAGATACCGAGTAGGTGGCTTTCCAGCTTAGTATGCTTAGTGTCTGCATGCTGCGCCGAGTAGAATGCCACAAACATTTCGTTGGCTTCATGTGCTTTATGTTTGCACGCCGTGTCGAGTAGAGAACCTTAGACGAATATGCTTTGTATTTGCATGCTATTATGAATAGAAATTCATGGGCCTGTATGCTTTGTGTTTGCATGCCGTACCGAGTAGAACTTCTCAGCCTTGTACTCAACTGATTTGTATCACCTTCTTGTCTTTCCAGCACATTGATCGTCAAGCAGAAGAAGACGAGGAACGCTTCGAGGCCAACTGGCAGAGCGACCGAGAAGAGGACGACGAGACCGCCTATGATACCCAGGACACCCTCTGCATCCCCCACGCCGAGCAGCCGGGTAAGCATCAAGTTGATGCGTCCATTCGGGATTGGTCCGAGGACGAAGAAGGTGACCAAGCTCGCTTCTCTGAACGCGAGTAGCGCAATCCAACTTCCCTCTCTGTTTCTCAAATCCTTTTTCTCTTTTGTTCTGCAGATGACCCTGAGGTGGACGAGGAAGACGAAGATGCCATCAACGTCGATCCTCTCTCTGTCGCAGCTCCCCGCTCGGAAGAGGGCAGGTAGCGGTGCCCAGGAGCCTGCCGCCAAGAAGCCCAAGAAGACTGAGAAGAAGAAGAAGATCACCACCGCCAGAAGGCAACTCCCCACCCACAATGGGTAAGTATTTTTCATCCAAGTTGCATTATGCTGCTGCTTCTCGGAGTTCTCTTCCCCTTCTCTGTTTCTGAACTTCCTTTCTCCTCCAGCGACCCTCTGGACGCTGACGCTGCCGCAGCTCCTACTAGCTCCAGGAGGCAACATGTCATCTACCTCGAGAAGCTCGTTGAGCTATCCGAGGATGAGGAAGAGCCAGCAGCACGGGATAGAACGCGTGCACCCTCTCCCGTGAAGGCAGAAGAAGACGACGCCAGCGCCGAGAACACGGGCGCTGGTGTCCAAGATATGGACCTGGAGCAGCAGGCCCACGCGGACCAAAATGCGCGGGACGCTGCTAACGATGAAACATCCCCTTCTCCCCCAGCTGTCTTAGCTGGGGAGAATACTGAACAAGAAGCCGAGCACCAAGACCATGCCGCCCTTGAGCGGCAAGACGAGAACATGGAGCAGCAAGAAGACGAAGCTGTCGTTCAGGATGACCCCGCGGCCACGCCGCGGGTAGAAGAAACAGAAGGCGCAAGGCCTGATCCTGCTGCCGAGCAGCGGGTTGAAGAGACTGTGGTGCAGCCAGTCCTGCAGGATCAGGCTCAACCAGATGCTGCGCCGGATAGCCGGCCCCTTGTGCCGCCTACCCAGCAGGTTACTCCACCCACTGCACCGAGCCCTTCGCCAACACAGAAGAAAACCAAGACTGCACCGAGCCCTCCTCCTAAGCAAGGCACCAAGAAGGCCGCATCTCAGCAGACTCCTCTCACTTCACGCCAAGCGCCTCCGTCCGCTTCTCGGACGGATGCTGCCGCCAAGAAGGCCGTCCAGCCTGAAGCCGCAGCTGTCCGCAGGAATCCACCGCGCCAGGCTGCGCAGGATTCTGCTCTGATGCCGTCGCCCAAGTCAAGCGGAAAAGCAGCTGCGAAGAGCACGCAGCTTAAAATTGGCGCTGCTGTTGGGTCTGCTGGCGCAGGCGAGGGGTCAAGTGCTGCTCAGGCGCAACCCAGCTTCCTGCCATACATGCTGCAAATGGCCAAGCAGCACAGTATTGAATTGACCAAGGGCGAGCAGCGGGTCGCCGTTACGAAGGGCGGCCAGGCCAAGGCAGTGGACGCCAAGCTGAAGGAGAAGAAGCCCCTTGAGTTCTACTCGCGCGAGGCCGGCGAGACTGAGATCCAATCCGAGGGGCTGATGCAGATCGTGGACCGAGTAGGCTTCATCGACCACGTGTGGGAAAGCGCCGCCCATGGCAACAAGACGTGGGGTGGCAGCACCGTGGGCACGCTGGATCACTGGCGTATTGACTGGAACAAAGCTGATATGGACCACAATCCCATGACCATCTCCTCCAGTACAAGCACGCTGGCCACAAAGCTATTCGTTCTCCGCAAAGCCGCCGAGGACGTCGAGCAGACATACGCTGTAAGTTCCTTTTGCTTGTTCTGAGTTGCGGTTTCTCTTTTCCTCTGTTCTTCTTTTTCTCCTTAGCCACTACCCAGTCCCCGAGATTCGGGCCGAGTAGACGGGTACTCAATCGAGTTGCCGTCTTCTCGGGCCAAATCTTCCAAAAATTGTCTAACTCCTTGTCTTTCTTCTTCACAGAATAGCCTCTTGAAGAGGACCAACTTGTTCCGGCGGCTGCTCTGGAACCATAGCATCGCTACAAAGCGCCTCGCGGCCCTAGAAAAAGAGCGCAAGAATGACGCCGAGATGGAGCAGGCGGCATTGGATCGTGCCCTTCAACTCTCTGAAATCGAAAGTAAGCCTTTAGCTATTCGGTTAGTGCGTTTTGTGTTTACGCCCGGATTTGCTCTTTGCTCTAACTCTGTTTACTCTGCAGACAAACTCAAAGAATTGCAAGAGCCGCACGAGCACTGCCATGTCTTCACCGCTTCCGCTGAGAGCAAGATCAAGGAGCTGGAAGGTGAGTTGCCAGCTATTCTGCTGTCTGTATCTTCTCCTCTACTTGATTAATCTGCTAACATTGCGCTCCTTCTCGCAAAAGAATACAAGAAGTTCCGGGAAGAGCACCTTCATTGCTTGATGCCTGCCGCGGTGCAGCAACAGCTGGCTGCCCGAGATGCAGTACTTAAGAAGGAACGCGACGCCGAGCGCGCCGAGTTCGAAGCGATGCAGGTGAAGCTGAAGACCACCCTCGAGGACGCCTTGAAGACCGAAACCACGGCGAAAGCCAGGGAAAGGACGCTCGAGGCGGAAATCGAGGTTCTAAAGAAGCACAACGTGCAGCTCGCGCAACAGAATACCAATGCGCGTAGCATCGAAGACAGGCACATTGCCAATGAGGAGGCCTGGAAGAGAAAGCTGGATGCGCTCATCGTCGACCTCAATAGTAAGTTTTGCGCTTCTCTGCAGTTGGCTGTTTCCTTCCTCTTCCGCTTGGCTTCGTTCCTTTTTCCTCTTTTTTACTTGATTTCATCTCTGCTCTCCTTCCATTTCTAACTCTTTCTGGTTTCACTCTCAGATATCTTCCCTGATCTCTGCGCGGCTAGCACGCCTGCTTTGGCTAAGGCGCAAGAAGTCCGAACTGAAAAAGGATTGCCCATGAACACCAAATCCACAATCGAGAACAACCTCACCAGTATCAAGTCGCAGCTCCACTCGGTGAAAGGCCTGGGCACCAGCATGGTTTCCACGGCCTTGCAGCTACACCAGCTGTTCTGGCCTGGTGAAACTGCGCCGAGGACTATTCGTGAAATCTCCCAGAGGTTGGGCGGCGCAAAGGCCGAGCTGAAGAAATGGCGTGCGTCCGCAGCTCGGGCAGGGGCCGATCTGCTACTTCGCTTCATATGCAGCTGGTACGAGAACCTGAACCTCGACAGCATTCTCGAGTTGCGCCAAGGCTCCAAGTGGTCAGATGATGCCGACTGCGTTGCACGCCGCAAGGCAGTTGCGTACGAGATCGCATCCTACGCGGATACCGCCCACTTCATCGACGGCCCCACCGAGCCTGACATCGAGGCGGAAAGCGAAGGCGAGGACGAAGACGAGGACACCGAGTTGGATGACTTGAGTGCCTGCGAAAACACTGGTGCCGAGGAGGGATCCGGGAAGGGGAAGGGCAAGGTCGCTGCAGATAGTGACGAGGAGCCGGAAAATGAGGGCCAGGATGCCAACATCACCACCGAGATGGTGATCCAGCAAGCTGCTCCCGAGTTGGGATCCTCGTCTGGCGCGGCACTTGGCGATGCGACGCTTCTCCGCACCCAGTCCGCCACTTCCACTTCAGCCACCGACCCCATCTCGGTGGCCACTGCCACTTCTGAGCAAGGCAATGCCATGGACGTTGATGCTGGAGCTGATGCCGAGGGGGCCAACACCGAGACGACTGCTGCGGACAACACCGCCACCACTGATGATGCTACTGCCTCAAACTCTACCTTAAAACTTTCATGAGATCCCCGGGATGCCGGGTGCAGATGTATCTAAACAATTAAGTCTTTGTTGCTACTCCTTTTTTGTTCCATTTTGTAGTTTTCTACTTAATATTTGAGCAGCTTTGGCTCGATGCCGGGTTGCGTTATCATGCAAGTCCCCGAGTTGCATTTTTCATCCACTCTTCTCTTTTCGTCTCAGCTCTTACCTGCCACTTGTGGCTTTATTGGTAGTCGAGTCACAAGATGTCAAAGATCAAGTTTCAAATACTTAGCCACTTAGAAACATTCATAGTAACGCTGCCCACCACTTAGCCGGAAAAGAAAAAACAGTAAAAAACACTCTACTCGGTTGCCACACGCTTCCTTTCCTTTGCAATTTTTCATGTGTTTATTGACCCTTTGGCTTGTTCTCTGGCTTGCCATGAAGCCGGGTTGCGGACAACAGCAGAGTCGCAGAGTGTCCGGTGAGTTTAAACACACTACTTTGTATGCTTTTGAAATTCTAAGTGGTTCAACCGAGTAGACAAAGTAAAGCAGAGTGAACACAAGGAACAGTTTGGACGAGGGCAGTCCCCGAGTTCAATTTCAGATTGCCGAATAGAAGTTTAACTCGGATAAGAGAGTACATACATAATTTGCTCACGAATGAAAACGGCGGAGTAGCGCCACATTCCAAGGGCGCTTGGATTCTTCTCCTGCTCTATCCGGCCTGTTCCTCTGGGAAGGCTGTGCGTCAACAAGATAATAAGCATCATTGTGCAGAGCCTTGCTCACAATGAAAGGCCCTTCCCACGGAGGAGATAGCTTGTGCATCCCGGCTGTGCGCTGCACGAGCCTAAGCACCATGTCTCCTTCTCGGAAAACCATTGGGTTCACTTTCCGGCTATGATAACGCCTCAAGTTTTGCTGATAAACAGCTGAACGTGACAGAGTTAACTCTCTTGCTTCTTCTAGCAGGTCAACGTCATTTTCTCGAGCTTCTCTAGCCTCTGCCTCCATGTAGAGCGTTACACGGGGCGAGTCATGCTCTAGGTCAGTGGGCAACACAGCCTCAGCTCCATAAACCAGGAAGAATGGCGTGTAGCCGGTTGACCGGTTAGGGGTAGTCCTTAGACTCCACAACACCGCTGGCAACTCGTCTAGCCAACACCCGGGTGTTTTCAGCAGCGGCTCAATCAGCCCTGGCTTTATTCCTGATAGCACCATGCCATTTGCTCTTTCCACTTGCCCATTGGATGCGGGATGCGCAACAGATGCAACATCTAGCCGAATGCGCTTATCTCTGCAGAACTTCGCAAACCCGCCTTCAGCAAAGTTTGTGCCATTATCCGTGATAATGCTGTGCGGGTAGCCATACCTCAAGATGACATCCTTCAAGAAACTCACGGCAGTGGCTCCATCACACTTCCGAATAGGCTTCACCTCAATCCACTTTGTGAACTTGTCCACCATGAATAGAATGTGAGTCATGTTGCCTCTAGCCGGCTTGAAAGGGCCTACCATATCCAAGCACCAAACAGCAAATGGCCAGGTAATGGGAATGGTCTTCAACTCGGAAGCTAGCATATGAATCTTACTTGCGAATCTCTGGCAGCCATTGCACTTTCTCACAATATCTTCAGCTTGCTTCAAGGCAGTGAGCCAAAAGAAACCCTGCCGAAAAGCTTTGTTGACCAGAGCCCGAGATGAGGCGTGATGCCCGCATTCTCCTTGGTGTATCTCCACTAGAATTTCTTCTCCCTCTTCTGGCTCTACACAGCGCTGCAGCACACCAGTAGGACTTCTTTTATGCAGCACATCTCTGAAGATTGTATAGCCCTTGGATCTTCTCTGAATCTGCCTCGAGGTAACCTCATCACTCGGCAGGGTGCCGTCCTTGAGAAAGGATAATATGGGCAAAGCCCAACTCGGTGTTCCCCGGATGGGAAACACTGGTTCGTCCACTTCCATTGGATCAGTGACCACTTCTTCTTCTTCTGGGTTGGGGGCGAGTCCCCGAGATCTTGTGCATGCGGCAAGAACCCCCTCAATGAATGTGTCAGTCTCCGGGTTAAGAGGGGCAGTCCCCGAGTAAGAAGGGACAGTCCCCGGGTTGCAGGCGCCAGTCCCCGGGATGGAGACGGCAGTCCCCGGGTTCTCTTTTGCACCCTCCCAGTCAATCTCCATGGGAACAACTTCCTCACCAGGCAGAGAAGGAACAAATATAGATTCCGAGTTGGGGGACGGCTTGATAGATGGCTTCATCAAATGCTCCAGGGCAACCCCAGCCGGGATGTATTGTCGAGAAGACCCCAACTTGGACATCTCATCAGCTGCCTCATTCTCTGCTCGGTGTATGTGTTGAAACTCGCATCCTTCAAAGAATCCAGTCATGGTTTGCACCAGGAACCGATATGAAGCCATGTTGGCATCCAGAGCATCCCAAGTGCCTGAAACTTGCTGCACAACGAGATCCGAGTCGCCATAGCATATAATACGCTGCACGCCAACCTCCTTGGCCACCTTCAAACCGTGTACCACGGCCTCGTACTCTGCCACATTGTTGGATGCCTTGAAGTGGATTTGCAGCACGTACTTGAGTTGATCTCGCTTGGGTGACGTGAGCACCACGCCAGCACCCAAGCCTTCCTTCACCTTGGAACCATCAAAGTGCATCTTCCAGTAATTGGATGCCGGAGTAGGAGGTTCATACTGCACTTCAGCCCAATCCACCAGAAAATCCGCAAGGATCTGAGACTTGATGGCTTCTCTTCTCGCATACGGGAGCGTACACGGCCAGCTCTATTGCCCACTTGGCTACTCTGCCACTTGCTTCCTTGTTGCCCATGATGTCCGAGATGGGAGCAGAACTCACCACAGTGATGGGATGCTCTTGAAAATAGTGCTTCAACTTCTTGGCGCCCATGTACACGCCGTAAGTCATCTTCTGGTAATGCGGGTAGTTCTGCTTGGAACTTGACAGCACCTCGCTGAGATAATATACAGGCCGCTGCACAGTCTTGCCTTCTTCTTCTCTTTCTACCACAATCACCACGCTGACCACTCGGTTAGTCGCAGCGATGTATAGCAGCATTGGTTCCTTGGGCAGCGGGCTAGCCAAGATAGGAGCGCTACCCAGCATGTCCTTCAGCTCCTTGAATGCCACATCATCTTGCGGTGTCCAGACGAACTTGTCATTTTTCTTCGTCAACTGATACAGAGGCAAGGCCTTCTCGCTATTCTGCCCAGGAAGCGGCTCAGAGAAGCCAAGCAACCAGTGAATTTTTGCACATCCTTCAGGGATCTCGGCAAAGACATGCTCTCTATAGCTTTTATCTTTGAAGGATTGGCCTCAATGCCCCGACTGGATACCAAGAAGCCGAGTAGCTTGCCAGCCGGGACGCCAAAGGTGCATTTAGTCGGATTCAGCTTCATCTTGTACTTGCGCAAGTTGGCAAATGTTTCCTCAATGTCACTAAGCAGAGTATGTGTTTTATTCGTTTTGATGACAATGTCATCTACGTACATCTGCACATTTTTGCCAATTTGATCATGTAAGCATTTCTGCATGCATCTCTGATAAGTAGCCCCCGCATTCCGCAACCCAAAGCACATGACACGATAGCAATAAGCCCCGTACGGGGTAATGAAAACAGTCTTTATTTGATCAGCAGGGTTGAGAGCTATCTGATGAAAACCAGAGTAGGCATCTATGAAAGACAAAAGCTCACAACCAGCAGTGGAATCGATCACCTGATCTATGCGGGGTAGCGGAAAGGGATCTTTGGGGGCAGGCCTTGTTCAGGTCGGTGTAGTCCACGCACATGCGCCATGCGGTATCCGCCTTGGGGTCCTCCTTCTTCTCAACCATCACCGGGTTGGCTAGCCAGTCAGGATGCAAAACTTCCATGATAAAGTTGCTTATCAGCAACTTGGTGATCTTGTCACCAATGGCCTTCCTTCTCTCATCGCCAAAGCGGCGCATCGCCTGCTTCACTGGCTTGGCATCATGACGCACGTGTAGCGAGTGCTCAACCAACTCCCTCGGGACACCTGGTAGATCCTCATTGGACCAGGCGAACACGTCCCGATTCTCACGGAGGAAGTGGATGAGCTCGCTTTCCTATTTCTCTCCCAACCCGGCGCCAATGATGGCAACGCGGTCTGGGAACTCAGGGTCGACCTGGACCTTCTTTGTCTCCTGGGACGCCTGGAATGCAGTCCCGTACTGGGAACTCGGCATGCCGGGCGCACCACCTTGCGCTGCTTGCGCCATAGCCACCACCTCGTACATCTTCTTCTTCTCGGCAGCAATGACCATGGATTCCGCCAGCTGGGAACCAGCAGAGGCACACTCAATGGACTTCTTGTAGTCACCCGAGTTGGTGATCACTCCATTAGGACCAGGAATCTTCATCTTCAGATAGGCAGCATGAGTAGAAGCCATGAACTTGGTGAGTGCAGTCCTACCAAGAAGGGCATGGTAGGGGCTCTGAAGATCAACCACCTCGAACTGGACGCACTCGGTGCGACAGTTCTCCCTGGTGCCGAATAGGACATCCATCCAGATGCGGCCGATTGGAGCACAAGACACCCCCGGCACAATTCCATGGAATGTGGTCTTGCTGGGTAGCAGCATGTTCTCGGCAAGGCCGAGCTTCTTCAGTGTATCCAGGTACATGATGTTGATGTTGTTGCCGTTGTCAATCAGCACCTTGCTGAAGCGGACGTTCTTCTCGGGTCCGAGGAAAGTGGGATCCAGCACTAAAGCATAGCTACCCGGGTTGGGCATCACTTTGGGGTGATCAGCCTTGGACCAAGTCACCTCCTGGTCGCACCAGCGTAGATAGTGAGGCACTGCCGGGATGACAGCATTTACCTCCAACACACGCCTGTGCTGCGACTGCTTGTCGACTGGCTCGGTGACGAAGATCATGTAGCTCTCGTGGTGCTCCTGGTACTGGTTGCGGTCCTCACTACCATTGTTGCCGTTGTTGTTGTTACCTTGGTTGTTGTTGTTTCTGTTGTTGTTGCGGGTGTAGTAGTTGTTGTTGTAGTTGCGGTTGCGGTCGTTGTTGTTGTTGTTGCGGTAGAGGTCGTTGTTGAAGTTGCGGTTGGCTCCTAAAGCCACCTGGTTGACATTTTCTCTTCTCGGGAAGGCTGCAGGCCGAGGAGCGGGTGCCCGAGCTGGCTGCACATTGGCATTCGCTGCTGGCAGAGGTGGAGGAGGAGGCAGGCCCTCGTTCTTGATTTGTTCCCACCAACTGCACTGCCGAGTAGTGTGGTTGGCTGGCCTGGCTGGATGCCGAGCATGAAAACTGCATGGGCCATCCTTCATATCCGTGAAGATGAAGTTTGGCGCATGACCCGAGTTGCCACTACCCTGCTGGGGAGCATTATACGGCTTCTTGATGCCTTGGCCCTGATTCTGGTTTTGCCCGTACTAGGCTCCAGCAGTTTTTTGCCTCTGGCTACTCCCAGCTGCCGTGGTCACATCATTTACCTCCTCGGGATCATATCGAGTATCAATCCGGTCACCCCTGCGCTTGTTGCGGAAATCATTGCGCTCCCTGCTGTTGTTGTTGTTGTTGTTGTTGTTGTTGTTGTTGTTGTAGTTCCTTCTCGGCTCGGGGGAGTCCATCAGAGGATGGGTTGGGTCGCCAAGTGCATACATGTCCGCGATCTTGATAGTCTCCGCGAGTGTACTCGGCATCTCGCGCTGCAGCTTCTGCCAGAGCATGCTACCATGTCTGCAATCCTGCGCAAACCAAGTGATGGCCTGGGCCTCATTCACACCCTCACAGGTGTTCCTCAAGGTGCTCCACCGAGTAAGATACTCGCGATCGGTCTCGTCTTCCCGCTGCTTGCAAGCGGATAATTGCTGCGGCTTATTCGGCCTCTTGTAAGTGCTGGTGAAGTTGCTGATGAAGGCCTCCGAGAAATCCAGCCAGCAATTGATACTGTCCTTGGGCAGGTTGTTGAGCCAAGTCCGAGCTGGACCCTCAAGCATTTGCGGAACATACCGCACAGCCCATCTCCGGTTGCCGCCTGCAATGTGTACGGCTGTGACATAATCGCTCAACCAGTCCTCCGGCTTGGTGCTGCCATTGTAACACTTGGTCCCTCTGGCCAGCTGGAAGTGGTTCACTGATGGCTCGTTCATGATGCGAGGGCCAAAGCACTCTGGGCCAGGCGGCCCCCTGTTCTCGAGTTGCGCGGACAGATTGATCCTGTCCAGCTTGAACCTGGCATCACTGGGCTCCAACATGCGTTCACCAAGGCGATCAGCAAGATTCCTGGGGTCAGCATAACCGGCTAGCCCCATCGCCGAGTAGCCATCATCATATCTGTTCTCCTGCACCACAGCGGGTTGCACCACAGGGTTGGCTGCTGGCGCAGCCGCACGCGGCTGTGCTGCAGCAGGCTGCTGCGTCCTCTGCCGGGTAGGCTGAGCAGCAGGACGCCGAGAAGGTCCCGCGTTGTCTCCGCTTTGTGCCTTACTCTGAGCTTTATGGGCTTGATAGCCTGCTCCTGCAGTATTGTGTTTCTGACCGGATTCTCGAGGCACAGCACGCTGTTTCGCGGCGAGAACCGGGTCGTACACCTGCATTTCTCTACCCTTCCCAGAGCGCACACTCTGGTCCCTCTCGCGACTGGGATGCGGGGATGAGGCCTGATCGTTAGATCTGACCGCATGCGAATGCACCACCTGAGAAGCTCCAGCACCCGGATTGGCTTTCCGGAACTCCTCGTTCTGCCTAGCAGCCTCTAGCACTAGCTCATTGAGCCTCTCCTGCTGTCTAGCGCGCGCGTCGCCAGCTAGGTTTGGCAACTCTGCGGCTACAGCCTCAGCAGCTCTAAGTGTTTTGGCGGGGGTGCTGTATCTAGTCCTGGTGGAGGTGTTTGCGGTGGCAGATTGGCTAGGAGCCTCTACAACTGTCGCCATCTCGACGCCTAAGTTGCAACGCGTAGCGCCTACTTTGCTAGACTTTCTAGCAACAGGAGTAAAGCCGTGGGCCTTGTTGTACTCGTTCTGGTCTAGGCTAAGCTCGAGCCTAACCTTTTCCAGCTCCAGCTGCTCGGAGAGCAACTCCTGGCGCTGCCGATCGAGCTGCGCCCTCATGGTCAAGAGCTCAAGCTCGGTGGGAGGCGGCATGCCCATCCGCACCGCGGATGCCGGTATCGTTGGTGTAATGGAGAGAGGGATGTTGGAATCCTTCTCGTAGGGCTTGTGGGTCCTCCCGCCAACACTCGGGCCAGCAAGATCCTCAATGACGACCGCGTCCGCAGAAGCGCCCTTCCCGGCATCGGTAGCCAGACCAGCCACCATTACCTCCACGCTGTCCGTAGAACGGCCAATCGGCCTTCCGCGGGCAGCGATCACAGCAGGAGGATCCTCCGCGATCAGCACCTCCTCTAGGAACTCGCGGACGATGGCGGTGGCGACGTAGACGAGGTGCGACCCGAAGGAGAGCACCGAGCCGCCTGCCGGCATGGGCCTCCCGCCGAAATCTCCGGCGTTGTCGGTGACGAAGTCGAAGGAGCCGAATCTGTGGACAAGGCAACAGACCACGCGCTCCCCAGTAGCAGAAATGAGTCCCGTCCGAACATGGACTCCAGCCAGCGCCTCTGTCTGCCCACGGTGGGCGCCAACTGTCATGGTGGTGTCACGGCAGATGCCATGGGATGGCTAAAGTTGGGGCCGATGGACGCTGGAGGTGCTCGGGGAGGGATCACACGGCGAGTAGCCGCGTGTGGTAGATCTCAAACACTGAAAACACCAAGATCTTACCCAGGTCCAGGGCCCTCGTGTGGAGGTAACACCCCTACTCCTGCCTCTCTCTTTATATGTGTGTTACCGAGTAGCCACAGTACAATCAGGCCTTCAGCCGAGTAGCCACTCTTGCTCTCTCTAGTTCTCTATAAGTGTTCCCAACGAATGAGTCGACCCTCGCACAGGAGGAGGCAGGGCACCTTATATACTGTTGCCCAGCTGAATAGAAAACAAGCATAAAGTACAACGGGATGTGACAGGAGCCCTGCAGAACCACGCACGCCTCCGGGTTCCAGCTGACACTCGCCCCGTAAGTCGTTGCGCCGTTCGGAGATGGGACCTGTCCACCCTTGTCAGTGAGATAGGGTAGGCCCCTAGCCCTGTCATGTCCCCTCTGTCAGTGACAGGACTAGACATGCACCTACCGCACTGTAGCCACGCCGTGGTGCGGATAATCACGCACTCCGTAAGTTGAACCGCACGCCGTACGGACGCAGGATACGCGGGATCCTTTGTCAGAACGGCTCCATTGACTTCTGGCCCGAGTAGGAACTCACTCCCTCTACTCGGACCACTTCCTCTACTTGGAAGAATGTAACTTCCTTGATTCTTCCTTCTGGCCATTAGTAGGTAAGGCCGGATAGCTGTCCACCGGGTAGCGGGTACCGGGTAGCCAGCCAACTTGGTCAAATTGCTCTTCTGATCTAGCCTTTAGCACTTTCCTTACCCCTACTCGGGGGTAACCCCCCGACATCAAGTGACACCTTCTAAAGGTGGAAGAAGACCCCCCCTTTATAGTGGGGGAGAAAAACGACCGTTGGAGGGGATTTCCACTTGTGAGGATGCCCCGCCTAGCCTTATCATTATCATCAAACTATACCTGTATTGATTTACCTTTTCCTTCATCTACATTTCTATCAAACAGATCATCATCTTCTTCTCCATTTCAAAATCAGAGTCCTCCAGGTCAGGTGTTTAATATTCATCATTTTCTACATCACTGTTATTTTGTGCTTGAGATGCATTTGTTGCATCCATGTCCAAGGCTCTAATTTCTCTCTTCCCTCTAGTCATAAAGTACTCTATTGGATGCACAATCTGTCCTGGTTCATGTGGCTCTGATATGTTGTCCACAAACTCTGCATCTTGTTCATCTGATGAAACTCTCTGAATATGCAACAATGCTATGGAGTAGTCTAATAGGACTGAAATATGCTGGCGATGGGAAACCGGAAGTCACACCACATCATCATAATCTATCTTCACAGGTGCATACTTAACCAAAGGAAGGTCTTCATCGTGAGAGATATAGCTCACAATGCTATCATCATGATAAAGATACAACCGCTGAAAATGCTTTCCATTTCTAACACATGAAACCATGTTTACTATCATTGTGTTATCACCTCTCTTTTATCTCTCTAAGTATATTCCTCCATATTGCAATTCTAGGAACACACCAGTAAACTCTTATCCTGCCCCACACTCATAACCAATCTCCTCAATCAAAGTTTCAATCATATTAGATGTCCATGTATTAGTGCGAGAGTAATCATACCAATCTGCATGCCCCTTCACATATTCTCTAGATATTCCAGTGCCAATGAAATAGCCTCCATGATTGACCTCAACAGAAAAATGATCAGTTACTTTAGCTACATTGAAAAAAAAACAATAAAAGTTACTGTAGTGTACATGATGTAACATGATCTATGCAAAATAGGGGCTACAAGATGCTTGTTTCCTTCAAGTCAGCAAAACAATGATAAACAAAATCCCAGCATGTAATAGATGCAATCATTCAGAAATATGCTAAATAGTGGTCAAAATCAATTACAAGTTGCAATGGTGGACTTATTTCACATTATATATATGCTTAATAGTGGCCAAAATATGCATCTTTCACTCACATACAAAAACAACTCATACACAACATAAATAATGGTAAGAAAAGGGTAACTTTGTATCTCTTCATACATTCAGAAATCAATAACTGACACATGGTAATGGGGCTAAAAAGTTCATCTTTCCTTCACAATCTCCTATAAAATAACCCAAATTTAGTTGTGCAAGAACTAACCACTATGTACTGCACACCCAAAATATACGAATTTGACATATCATAATTCCTAAACCCTATTAAACCCCCTATTTTCACCGTGACCAAAAAGCCTGACCATGATTTGCATGCACATATAAGGTGCCTAACCCTAACCCATCTCAATGCTGACCTAACTCATGGAAAATTGACTTGGAAAGAGGGCAAAATCGACGGGGAACCGTACCACATATGGGTGGTGAGTCTTCCTCCCACGACATGCACCAGCTCCACCCGGTGGTGAATCGTACTCCCACCGCAACTCCGGTGCCAAGGGGTTATCATGCGGCCCTCCCCAACTGGCACAGACGGTGGCGCGTGTGAAGGCGGCTGGCCATGCAAGGTCGACGCCATCACACCGCCGGTTGATCGACGATGTGGGGAGCCTCGACTGCTCTGCGCCTACGTGATCGCCAAGGCCGGTCCTGACTTTTCGAGGCCCCGGGGCGAAATTAAAACCTAGGGAATTATAACAAAATAACATATATATGTTATGAAAAATGTTATCAATAAACACGTATTCATATAAAATATCTATACATGTTAGCACAAAAGTGTTTTATAATGACTTTGCGCAATTAATAACAATCCACCGATTATGACGTTCACTCTGCCTAGAACCACGTCATCACGATGGCCGTAACGCGGCATGATCTCCTCTCCACGACTTGGCTCACCTTTCAACGTGACCGCGTGAGAGCCACCCATAGGCCATCTTTAGCTCATCCTCAAGAATGGTTGGAACAAATAACATTTGTCGTTCCATGTTTGCAATTTTTTTTTAGAGGTCAAGAAAAAGTGACCGATTGTGTGTTGCGTTGATTGATGGTCTTAGGGTCTAGCGGCCTAGCCCTGTTCCACTTTTGTTTTGCATCAACCGGGCCCCTCTTAATCCCTTCATACTGAACTACATGAATATAAAGCCCATGGTGAGAAGAGGAAAAAACGGCCGACCAAGGACCCAAGTCCACGCTACAACACGTAACCCTTCGTCCTCTTCCTTACAAGAAAACCTTGCTACCCGTTCTAATGGTGCTGCCAGAGAAACTTCTCTGCGAGATTGCTACTGCAGATGCCTTAAGCAGTTACAATTTAGGGGCCGTCTAGATTTCGGGGGCCCGAAGCAGCCGTGCCTCTGCCCTCCCCTCGGGGACAGGCCTGGTGATCGCTTAGCGCCTCTGTGTCAACCAATCTGCCGAAGGAGAAGGGTGTCAGAATAATTTATGTCTGAAGTTGAGGATGTTTGTGCATATCAACCACGGTGTTGTGTCTCTCTCCATGATGTCCGTCTAGGTGTCGCCCAAGTGTCGCTCAGGTGCCGCTCTATATATGCCACACAAGCAAAGTTCAGTATCAAATCCTACGGAGTGACTGAACTAACCGTACCCCAAGTTACGTGACAGCGTTTCGAATATATTGCAATTGAGTGAAAAAATTGAGACCACGTGTAAAGTTCAGCTAATGTAGATGAATTTTCTCTACCGCATACCAGCAGCACACACAGCTATGATAAATGGCTTATACGGACCGAACTCGTCCCGGCCTCAAAATTTCAGGCCCCTTTTTTTTTAGATAAAAGGCTAAAAGCCCAGTTTTGAATTAACAAAACTCGACAGAGTCATAGTTCATACAACCGCTGGGCATACAGCTTCGCCACCGAACCGAAAGATGAAAAAACACGCACCCACAGAGGGCAGAACAACATGCTGAGGCATACAGCTTCGCCGAAACTACGAAAAGCAACAAAAGAATCGCGAAGGTAGCGAGGCCTATCCAGGTGGCGCAGGGAAGCGGCAGGAGTGATATGCGGACTTGAGAGCTCCCACTAGGCGGCCGGCTTCCTCCCTGTCCTCAGGCTTCATTGCCGGCATCCAAAGCTGCAAGAAGATTAAACATTTGAATATAAAGATAGCAGGATGTTTAATAATAACACCCTCAATCGCGTGCTTATTTCTAATGTGCCAAAGCGCCCAAGCTAAGGCTAGAAAAAGTATCCAAACAATCCTACGGTAGCCCCCCCCCCCTAGGGTGCTAAGAATCTGATGGAAATGCGCGAAGTTCGCCGGGGACCAGTCGCGGCCAAGGATCTGTCGCACCACGCTCCAGGCGAATCTAGCAAGCGAGCAGGAGAAAAAGATGTGGTCGGCGCTTTCCGGAGCCGCGCAAAGGGCGCAACGCCCGTCAGAGGGGCCGAAACGAGAAGCGATCTGCTGGCTGGATGGGAGTCTGTTGATGCTGAGTTGCCACGCAAAGACTTTGATCTTTAGCGGGACGCGAGCGCTCCAAAGATCGTCAGCAACGGCAACAGGGGCTCCACTGGACAGAGAGGCGTACATGGATTTAACCGAGAAGTTTCCTGAGGGTTCTAGGTGCCAAGAAATGACGTCCAGACCCTCCCGAAGAGGCGTGGAGGTGATAATGGTGTCGAGCTCGTCCCATTGAGCAAGGACACCATTGTGCAAAGACCTCCGAAAACGGCACCCGTTGCGCAGGACCGCTGCCACCGAGACGTCTTGATCATCGCAGATGTTGAAAAGCAGAGGGAAGCGGAGGCACAGCGGTTCCTCTCCGTGCCACCAGTCCGTCCAGAATCGGGTTCGCCTCCCGTCGAAGATCTCGTGCTTGGCCCCGGCCTTAAACGAGTGCTTGATTTTATGGAGACTCTTCCAGAACTGAGAGACCCCCCTCGGTGAGCTAGCAAAGATGTCACCGGAGGGGGAGTATTTGCTGCGGATGATGATTGCCCAGATCGAATCATCCATCTGATATAGTTTCCAAATCCACTTGAGAAGTAGGGCCTCATTCATTTTGCGGGAGTTAACCAAACCGAGGCCCCCAAGGTCCTTTGGGCGACATACAGCCGGCCAATTCACCATATGGTATTTTCTGTCCGGTCCGGCTCCTTCCCAGAAAAATCGGGCACGGACAGAGTCTAGATGTTTGTGCGTATCCAAGTGAAGCAAGAATAGGCCCATGACATAGGTTGGGAGGTTATCAAGGCAGGCATTGGTAAGGATCAGACGTCCCCCCGAGGACAGGAACCTATTCATCCAAGGTTCTACCCTACGCGCCAATTTCTGAATAAGGAAGGCCCATTGTTCCCTGGAGAGCTTCGAGTCAGAGATGGGTAGCCCGAGGTACATGAATGGAAAGCTGCCCAGCTTACAATTCAGTAGTCTAGCTATCCTGTTTTGCTCGTCGGCTGGCTGATTAAGGACCAGGACTTCGCTTTTGTGAAGGTTGATTTTCAGTCCTGACATGTTCTCGAAGCACATGAGCAAGAATTTGAGGTTGGCGATCTCCAGATCTCCCCCTTGGATGAGGATGATCGTGTCATCGGCATATTGCAGATGCGTGATACCTCCCGGTACCAGGTGCGGGACGACCCCTCTGATGTGTCCCGCAGCGTTGGCCTTGGACAACAAAGCCGAGAGACCTTCGGCGACAAAGTTGAATAGGAGAGGGGAGAGGGGGTCTCCCTGACGGACGCGCCGTTTATTTCTGAAAAAAGGGCCCATTTCCCCATTGATGGAGATGGCCGTCTGACCGCCAGAAACTAGCTGAGAAATCCTATGGATGTATCCTGCTTCGAACCCTTTTCGTTGCAGGACCTCGAGTAAAAACTCCCAATTCACTCTATCATAAGCTTTCTCAAAATCGAGTTTAAGCAAGATGCCCCCTAGCTTCTTGGATTTTAACTCGTGGACGATCTCGTGGAGAGCGAGTGCTCCGTCAAGGATAAAGCGTCCTTTGATGAACGCGGTCTGATTAGGCGCGATGACCTTGTGCGCCACCGGGTCGAGACGCGAGGCGAAGGCTTTGGCGATGATCTTGAATATCACGTTTATTAGAGCTATGGGGCGGAATTGGGTGATACAATCCGCCCCGGGGATTTTTGGAATAAGGGTAAGCACCCCAAAGTTGAGGCGGGAGATATCTATCCGGCCTAACATGAAATCGTTAAGGATATGGAGCACCCCATGCTTAACCAAATCCCAGCATTTCTTGAAGAATGGCACTGGGAACCCGTCCGGACCCGGGGCGGTGTCTGATTTCATGTCTTTAACAATCTTTTCTAGCTCTTCCTCCGAGAAGGTGATGCAAAGTGAGTCATTGTCTCGCTGAGACACCTGGGGAGCCCCTGCCCAGATATCTCGGTGCAGACTACAGTGTCGCGCTTCCGAGGCGCCGAGGAGGTTCCTATAGAAGCCATAAATGTGGTCTTGTAGTTCCTGCTTTCCCGAAATGGTTACCGGCCCGTTGTCGACCCTAAGAGAGGTGATGAGGCATCTTCTGCGCTGTCCATTAGCAACAGCGTGGAAGTAGGCCGTGTTCGCATCTCCCTGCAGCGTCCATTGGACCCTACCCCGTTGCCTCCAATATTCCTCCTCGAGCTTAAAAATGTTCAGCAGTTGTTCTTCTAGGTGGTATCGGTACGCCCAGGCGTCGTCATCCAGACCCTGTGTGTCAGCCTGGAGGTCGAGGTTTTTAATGCTCTCCATCAACGAGGTCTTCTTGAGGCGGGCTTCTCTACCAAGATTGCGGCTCCACCCTCGGAGGACTTGGCGGAGTTTCCGGCTCATGAAGTTCCACCAATCGATGATATCGCGCCCCCGAACTTCCTTGGCCAACCTATCCCAGGTAGACAGAAGGAAGGGCCGGAATTCTGGTATCGCAAACCACCCGGTCTCAAAAAAGAATCTGTTGCTCCGGACCGGGGTTCCCTCACCCGAGTCCAGCAGCAGGGGCGTGTGATCCGAGCCAATACCTGGCTCAGCTATCAGGGAGAGGAGGGGGAAGATAAGGTCAAGTGTCGGAGAGATAAACACCCTATCTAACACACATCGCACCGGATTGAGTCTTTTATTCGTCCAGGTGTATCTCGCACCCGAACGAGGGACGTCGCGGAGGCCCCAATTGGCTATGTGTGAGTTGAAGAGTGCCACCCTTGGCCAGTCGATATTTCCGTTATTCTTATCTGAGCTATCTCGAATCAGGTTGAAGTCTCCTCCCAGGATGACTGGAACGGAGCAGGCCGCAATTTTGCCGGATATCTCATCGAGGAAAGCTGCCGAGAGGGCGTGGTCCGCCGGCCCGTAGACATTGATGATTTCGAGTTTTTCTTTAGAGGGTTTATGTAGCACGAGCAGGCTCTGGAAAAAACGGCCACTATCCATAGAGCCGACTTCAAACAGGTTGTCACTAACGCCTATGAGCATCCCCCCGGATAGCCCGTTGGCGGGGGACCAGTTCCAGTAGAAAAGTTGGCCCCCAACTAGGTTACGTAGCTCCGAATCCGAAAATGATTGCCTAATCGTCTCCTGAAGGCAAACAACTGAGCACTTGTGAGTCCGGATCAAGTCCTTCAAAAGGGTTCGACGGCCCGGCGCGCCAAAACCTCTGATATTCAGAATGAGGGCACGCATTAGGGCACCTGCTCAGGAGCCCGTGCTTGGCGGGTGTTGGGTTTGGAGAGAAGGTTTCTCGGGGCTTTGGCTTGGCGGGAGTAGGGGGTCCTAGGGGGAAGCACTTGTCTCTTCCTGGGACGCCCGCGGCGAGCAGGGCCAAGAGGGGCCACGCTGATGGGAACAGAGACGAGGTTGCCATCGACGGCGGCAGCGGGGGTGGGGGTTCCTGCGTCCACCCCTGTGGGCGCTGGGACTGATGTCGAAGGCTGGGCTGGGGTGTTCGAGGTGAGGCTGGCTTGCAAGTCCCGAGCACGAGCCAAATCGGCTTGGGCAAGCTCCGAGGCGCGGAAGAGCGAAATCACTTCGATGGGGGACTGAGACGACGAGCCTAGTTCTATACCGCAGTCGCGGGCAACAGCTAGGAGGTGGTTGTCATCAACAGCATGCAGAGCAGAATAAGTCTTGGATGGGGGCGCACCTGGGGAGTCTCGAGCAGCGGCGCGCGAGGTCGCGCGGTCGAGGACGGGCGCGTCAGTCTGACCAGCGCCTCTGGCGCTTTTGCGAGTGGAGAGGACGGGCACCACCTTGCTCCTGAGGCCCCTCGCCACAGGAGCCGAAAGAGCCTTGATGACGCCTATGTCCGCCGATGAGTCACCGCTGAAGTCCGGCTGGGGGAAGGCCGCCAAGGAGGCCGCCAACCTAGCAGCGGGGCGGTCGGCGTTGGCCTTGCTGCGGCGCTCCCTGGACTGGAGAGATTCGGTGGCGCTCGACGGAGTGACGGCATTGTCGGTGGCGAGGAGGTTGCGCGGCGAGGAGATAGTGGAGGTGGGGGCGTGGTCGCTCAGCGAGAAGGAGGTAGGGGCCGCTGCGGGCATGGGAGCGGGGTTCGCCTTCTTTCTTCCCGAGCCTGAGAGGAACGACCCGTACTCATTGATGCCGAGCGACGCCGGCACCCCCAAGGACAACACCGAAGTACCCGGAGCCACGTCGCAGGACACCCCCGCAGATCTAGGGCCTTTAGGCGCCGTCGGCTTGGGGTCCTTGGAGTTGGACTTCTCGTGGCGTCCGCGTTTCCCGTCCCACTCTTCATCCTCGTCCGAAGATTTCTCGAGGTCATCATCATCTTTGTCATCGTTGCGGGGGGCTGGGGGTGGGGGTGGGGCGGAGGATCCCCCCTCGGGACCCTTCTCCACCTCGACCCGGATCTTGTATCCTTGACCGTTCACGCATAGGAGGAAGGAGTCTGGGATGCGCTTCCCTGCGCGGCATCCGAACTGCATGCGAATGGGCTCCTTAGGGTCATCGAAGGCGGCTTCGTCCACAAGCATAGGGCGTCCAACTGGCCGGGCACCTACCCTAAGGCACCCGGTGTTGCGGAAGGGGGGAGGGACCCCATGAAGCTTGACCCAAACCTCCTTGAGGACTTCAGAGGCTTGGTCGTCCATGGCGCTTTCCAGGACGATGGCCTTGGCCTTGGAAATGGGGAGACGGAGACCACCGCCGCGGATGGCCATGCGAAGATTCCCCGCAGAGGGGAAAACAAGGGTGAAGTCCGCGTCGCTGAGTTGCCGGACTTGCCAATCCCAGGTTTCATCTACGAGCTCCTTGAATTCGGCCTCAACTTGCGCAGCGGAGAGCTTGACGCCTTCAACAAAAACAGTGGCAGAGTTGGGAGGCGCACGGGCAGCGTCTTCTTCGGCCACCTCGAGGCACATGAAGCCGATCCCGTCAAGCCCGTATCCAGCCCAATATGGATCGAAGCGCTCATCTGCGGCGTTGCACATAGCTGAAGGGTGGCCGGCTGAATTACACTTGACGCAGTAGGGCTCGCTCTCGCAGTCCGCTTGGCGGTGGCCCACTTTGCCACAGTTATAGCATGTCAGCTTGGAGGGCTCGGCGGCCGGAGGTGGGACGGTGGCATCCGCAGAGGAACCCGCCCCCGCGGCGAGCCCCTCCGAGGTCTTCTGCGCGCCCCCATGACGCTCTTGCGATCTTCGTTGGTCACGGCCACGGCCCTGCGGTCGCGGACCCTGGCCAGGGGGCGGGCCGTCGCGGCGGCCACGGTTGTCTTGAGAGCGGCGCGGGGAGGGGGGGCGGCCGCCGTAGCGCCGTCGATGTTCAGCGCGCTCGCGCTCGAGGCGCTCGTCGAGGTCGCGCTTGTTGCCTCCTCCCGCGTAGTCCCCATAGGATCTCTTGCCTCCGCGACGCTCGTCGGAGCCGCGGTCCATCCTAGCCAGGCGGGGAGGGAGGTTGGCGGCGCGAGGTGGAAGAAGGGTTCGGGCGCGGAAAGCGTATCGTCGAACGTCGTCTGGAGGAGCGGGGTAACCGGCGGCTAGGGTTAGGTTGTGGCGAGGGAGCCACCACCAGGAAGATAAAGGAGCAGGGACGGCTGGGATTGGGTCATCCAGATGAACGGTCGCGATGGGCGCGTTAGAAGAGTTGGGCCCCGGCCCAACTATCGCCACCTGAGTGCGCCCAGGCGAGGGCCCAGAGCCAGGGCTCAGGAGCTGGCCCGACACGGGAGGCCCATCCCGGCCTGCCAGCGCTAGCGTCTCCCCATCGGCCGCAAAGAACCCTAGCGCCGAGCTCGCGGCCGCCGCCAGCGAGAGATCCGGCGACTGGGCGCCCACCACCGTCGGAAGGGGGATCTGCACCGAGCCCACCCGCAGCTCCGCCACTCTCAGGCCCCTTGCCATCGGAGAGGGGAGGGGGGGGGGGAACTCTGCGAACGAGCTCGTGCAAGGCGGGGGAGGACCCGTCCCCGGCGAGGAGGGGAGCGACGCCGGAATCTCGCTACCGTCCACCACGTCGCCCTCCGACGCGGGGGAGGAGGACACCGGGCACCACCCAAGGTGTCGCGGGAAGAAATCGCCCAGGCAGCAGTGGAGGGGCGGGGAGGCGCGCGGAGAGGAAGCCTCCGAGTCCTCGCTCGCGGAGGCGGCGTCGCGCAGCGGGGAGGGGGCAGGAGGAAGCGGAGAGGACGCCTGTAGCGTCCGGCGCGGAGAGGGGGCCGAGCGGCGGTGAGGACGCCGGCGGCGGGGCGGAGGCGCGGACGGCAGGGGCTAGTCGCCCTGCGCGTCGCGAGAGCCCAAGCACATCCTCACCCTCCCGTGGACCGGAGCCCAAGCACTAAAAGTCCAAAATTTCAGGCCCCTTCCACAAAAGAAAAGTAAAACATACCAGGCCGTTGCTTCCATTCTACGATAGCGCAATCTGGTCGGAAGGTGGTCTGGAAAAAAAAAGACATACGGATTGCTTCCAAAAACACAGACAGACTGCATCCAAATGGAGGAAGCCTGTACCGTGAGGATGAGGGCAACCGAAGAAATTATTGCAATGTGATCTACCAGATCAGGAAATACCGTTGCAGAAGGTACGGATTAGGCGAGGCCTCTAGCCACCTTCTGGAACGAAACATAGGCACAGAAGCGTGGCCCGTGCGGTGCCATATGGGCCGATTTGTCAGACGGTATTGACGCTCTCTTCTCGCCTATCGCGGCCACGAGCACTATGCCTCGCTTAGCGAGTCCTAGGGTACACTCGCTCGCTAGCATATGAAGATGGACCGGCCCATTCAATCAATACCGGATTCCCAAGATTTCCTGCCGAACGGTTTGAGGAAGGTTTTACATTGTTCCTTGTTTTACTACCGGGTTTTCAGTTCACTTTATGTTTTCTAACTTTTGTTATTCTTTTCGTTTCTATCTGCATCTTCTTTTCTTCATTTATTTTGAAATTTCAGTTTTATTTTTAATTGCATATATTCAAAGTTGTGATTTTTTGAATTCAAGAACCTTTTTAATTCAGGAACCCTTTTTATAATGAAAATCATTATTTGAATTTTTAGGTTCTTTTTTATTTTTGTTCATTTTTTATTTTACTTTTCCTTTTTAGACAGGTAAACATATTTTTTGAAAAGTGCAAATATTCTTTAGTTTTATTAAATAATTTTGGATCCATGAACATTTTGTGGACACTTCGAATAATTTGCTTTAACACATAATTTTTTGAATCCCTAAACAATTTTAACAATCTGAGCATTTTTAAAACATGTGTTTATCTATGCTTTCCTCCTTCTTTTTCTTACGCAAATACTTTTTAACCTTGAATGTACTCGTTAATATTATTTGGTGTGAAAGGTTTTTACCTTAAAAATTTTCTAGGAAGAGTGTTCACCTGTGAAAAAAAGGTTAACAAAGATTTTCGACGACACTTTTTACTAGCGAACATCTTTTACTCGTGAATATTTTTCTACAGTGAGTTTTTACCCGTGGATTTTTTACACGTGAAAAATTTCTAAGAAAAGTGTTCACATATAAAAAAAAGTTCACAAATTTTGGACGACACATTTTACTTACGAATGTTTTTTACTCGTGAATAATTTTACCATGAACAGTTTCTACCCATGAATATTTTTACCCGTGAACAATTTCTAGGAAAAGCATTTACCTATAAAAAACATTTTAAACTTTTTATGGCAATTTTGACCCGTTAACATTTTTTACCTGTGGATATTATTCACCGCGAACGGTTTCTACTCGTGAATACATTTTAACGGTCAACATTTTTTTACTCGTGCACATTATTTACGTGAACGGTTTCTACCAGTGAATACATTACCTTGAACAGTTTTCACGCGAGAGCAATTTCTAGGAAAAGCGTTCACCTATTAACCCGAGAACATTTTTTACTCGTGAATATTATTTTAGCGTTAACCACATCTACCCGTGAATACATTTTATCCGTGAACATATTTTACACGTCAAATATTTATAGAAAAAGCGTTCAACTACAAAAAAGGTCCACAAATTTTTGACATATTTTTTACTCGTGAACACATTTACTCATGAACATGTTTTACGAGTGAATGCTTTTTACCCTTGAATTTTTTTTACCAGTGATTTATTTTTACCTTGAACATTTTTTAGGAAAAGCGTTCACCTATAAAAAAGGTTCACAAAATTTTAAGAATATTTTAGTTGTGTACATTTTTACCATGGAAATTTTCTAAAAAAAATCCTTCATCTTTAAGATAGGTTTATAATTTTTTGAGAATATTTCATGAAGGTTTAAGAAAATGCACACCCTATATTAAAAAAAGTTCATAGTAAGACAAAACACTATAAGAGATTTTTTTTTCAAAGTCCCGAACATTTTTTAAATCCGCGAACAATATTTCAAATTCATGAACTTTTAGTTTTTAATTTGCAAACAACTATTCACATTTAAGAACATTCTTAAATCTATGATTTTTTAAATATCGAACATTTCCAAATCTATATATTTTCTTTTTATAGTAAGTTCGAGCTTAGTAAAGATAAGAAAGTGAAAAAGTTGGAAAACAAATGAGCTTTTTGCCCGTGTGTCTCACGTACATGGCAACGTGAGTGAGCGCTTTCTTCCCAGCTTGTTGGGCATGGCCCATTTACATAATCACATTGAGTGACGCATCACAGAATGGGCAGGCGATCCTCCGCTCCTACTCCGCATCACATAGCGGCGACACCGCTTCCGGCACCCCCTCCTAGTGTAAGTTCGATGAGTGGGCTGGCCCACACCACTCTTAGGCTGGTGCCAATGCACCACACACTCTCACGGGCTATAGCCCCGCCACGTCACCTTTTTTCACCACTCTCACGCCACTCTCACGGCACTCTCACGACACGGTGCCAGTGCACGGGCTATAGCTTCTCTCTCTGCCACATCAGCTTTTCTCTCTCCTCCACGTCAACATTTATTTTGAAGATTAAAAATATTGCAAATAATAGAGGAAATTATTTTATTCAACTAAAATTGTACCGATTACATAATAATAAATAAAAATTACATAAAAAATGAAAAAAATTACATAATCTAGTTTTGAGCCCACACATGCTCAATCAAATCCTGCTGGAGCTGTGTATACATCGGCGAGTCCTGCATTTCGTTGTCCATCTGAATCTTTGCTGCTAGGCTTGGAGGTGCATTGGTATGTATTGGAGGACCGACAGTGCTCGCAACTGTCTCGTAGTTGTTCTCCAAATTGGTACCACGCTCATCGTCGATGATCATGTTGTGCAGAATGACACATGCACGCATGATCAACCCAAGAGTGCGCGTGGAGTAGGAGCGTCCGGGAACTGCTAAAATGTTGAACCTAGACTTCAACACTCCAAATGCACACTCCACATCTTTGCGCCAACACGATTGAGAAGCAGTGAAGAGACGTTGCTTTTCACTTTGTGGAAGAGTAACACCCTTCATGAACACCGGCCAGGAGGGGTAGATGCCGTCGGCAAGGTAGTAACCCCTGTTGTACTGGTGTCCATTCACCGTGAAGTTCACTATGGGTGCTTCTCCTCTAAGCACATCCGTGAACAATGGCGACTGATTGAGCACATTGATGTCGTTGTTGGACCCGGCGACTCCAAAAAAAGCATGCCAGATCCAACGATTATACGACGCAACGGCTTCTAAGATTATGGTAGGGTGTTTGATGTCTCCCCTTGTGAACTGACCGGCATGCGCAACTGGGCAGTTCCTCCACTGCCAATGCATGCAATCTATGCTCCCTAGCATGCCCGGAAAGCCGCGCTCCTCGGCTTTCGCTAACAGACGCTGAGTATCCGCGACGTTAGGTCGACGGCAAAACTCTTCCCCGTAACAGTCGATGATGCCCTCACAGAATTCATCTAGACAGTCTGACGAAGTTTGTCTAGCTAACTTAAGCCACTCATCTATCGTATCAGCACCGGATCCATAAGCTAACAGACGCAACGCCGCAGTACACTTTTGAAGCGGAGAAAAACCAGCACGGTTCAGAGCATCATATCTTTGGGTGAAAGCCGGAGAGTATTCATCCAATCTATCCACAATGCGTAGAAAAAGGGATCGCCTCATCCGATACCTTCGCCGGAAGAAGCTCGGAGGATAAGCGCAGTTGGTGGCGAAGTAGTCGTCGTAGAGCCGCTCGTGGGCGCCAACACGATCACGCCTGATGAACTGTCGACGGCGTCGCGGCGGTCTTGGCACCGCTTGGATCGCCGCCTCGTACTCGGCCTGCATTGCGGCCTGCATTGCGCCGAGCATCTCACCCTCCAGTCCCTCGCTCGAATCGCTGCTGCTTGACGAAGACATGGCGTCGAGAGGGTGGAAATGAAGAGTAGAGAGGATGAATTTGGTGTGGAATGAGTGCAGCATATGAGGGGGTATTTATAGGAGGGATCAGCTGAAAATTTCAAATTTTTCCAAAAAAAATTCCAATTTTTTTAACAGCAACGGTAACCCACAACGGCTAGCTGACGTGGACCAATAGGGGGGCGCCACGTCAGCTAACCGTTGCCCCCCAACGGCTACCCGCTACCGCCCCGCCCTATCGCCTCTACCCGCCAGCGCGCCGCCCCACCCTATCGCCCTCTCGCCCCCCCCCTCTCGCCCCGGGCCCGCGCTGTCGCCCCGCCTACGCGGGCGGTAAGGCGGGCGATAGCCGCCTGTCGACGGGCGACGGCGCCACCGCCCGGCGCCTCCCTCCCGCCCCCCGTCTCGCCCGCTATCGCCCGAGCCCAGGCGATAAGCCCCCCTCCCGCCCCCCGTATCGCCTGCAATGGCACCAGCCTTAGGTTTCAGGTTCTTTTTCTGTATATTTTCTAATTTCCCAGTTTTTTGTTTTCCCCGCTCGTTTTTATTCTCATTTATTCTTATTTATAAATTCATGAGTGTTTCTACATCTTTGTGAACATTTAAAATTCATAAGTAAATTTAAGTATTTTAAAATCCATGAATTATAAAAAACCGTAAACATGTATTTAAAGTCGTGACTATTTTTAAAATGCACAAAGAAAATTTAATCACGATTTTTTTCAAACTCATGGACATTTTTTCCAATTCGTGCACACTATTAAATTCATGAACATTTTTCAAATTCATGTATTTTTTAATTCATGAACATGTTTTTTTCAAATTCGTGAACATATCGACTGCTGGGACGAGCCAATATGCAAATTGAAACCTCTGATGTGGCCTATTACGAGGGTTTTTTAGATAAAATTTTGAAATTCATATATTATAAATATTTGATGGCATATATTTTTATATTTATGAGAAAATAAATTACATAGAACTTAAAGTAATTACGCATGAGGTTTAAAATGTTCATACCCAAAATAATTATACATTTAAAAATTGTTTGCATGCTGAAAAAAAATGATCATATGCTTCAGGATAAATGTTCATGCAGTTCAATATAAATGTTTGTGTGGTTCTAGAAAATACCGAGACATGTGTGTGTGTGTGAGTGGGTGGGTGGTGGGGGGGGGGGGGGGGGGCACGTGGGCATTGTATAGGATTTGCATGTTGGTACAACTCATCTTCTAATAGTCCACGATATTCCCTCGCAGGGCATGTTTGGTTGATATAATGAGCTTGTTACCGTTGATCACAAGTTTGAGCTAAATTTTCTTAGAGGTTAATTGGGCGATTAACGTTGGCACACGTGTTACACTAAGAAAAATTTGTCACATTTTCCTAGCTAGTGACGTATGGGACCTATACTGCGGTAAATAAATATGAAATTAAATCTTTCCAAAGAATGTGAGACGTCCTCAATAAAATCTCACTCAAAACCTTTAAAAAACTCAATTTGACCCATGCAAATATCACTTAAACCCCAATGAAACCTTGGTGAAACATCATTCATTATCAGATGTGGCGAGTGGCATGGATCGAATTGTCAATTTTAATGAAGTGTAAGGTTACAAACATAAAACATTTGTGACAACGATTGGATGCAAATGGATGAAATGGGAGAGAAGTTCCGGGACGAGTGTATGTGATTCAGCTTGGCGGAAAACAAGATACATGTAGTATGATCGACATGCGTGATAAAATTTTCCAAACCAATATAAAAAGGAGATATGAAGCTAGGCATTTTGATTTTTTTTTGCTTATAATTCTATAGAAACTTTATTTAAGTATAACACATTTAGTTGAAAGGGCATTATTTCAACCCTGGGATCATACGTCTAAGATACTCCAAATACTCCCTACTTTGAAGACTCCACGATGAAAGCCATTATTATTATTATTATTTTTAAAAGTACAAGGAACTTCTAATACTCCCTACTTTCACAACTACACTATGAAATTTTTTTTTTCAAAAAATAAGGTACTCCAAATAATCCGTACTTTCAAACTCCACTATGAAATTCATTTTTTCTTCGAAAAATACACGACGAGGACACAACATTTACCTTTCATGTCATAGAATTTGAAATCCAGATGGAAAACACAAATCTAGATTCAAGAAAGACAAGAGCATTTCGGATACAGCTAGTAGGCCAAATTCACTGCCGGTCTTCTCCTTTACATTTCTTGGGCAACTAGCTGAACACGGGTATGAAATTTGTGGCACAATAGATAGTTTTTCTTTTCTTTTCGCGTGGAAGATATATTTAAATGCTATAAATCTTTTCAAGAATTTGGGGTCTCCAAGAGAGGACAGAAGGGGGTACTATTTGCAAGCTCACACTGTCTCAGCTGTTCACGTAACATTGTTTTCTGGTGGCGAGGCACGTGCAGTGAGGCTCTGTTGTTTTCATTTTCTGGTCTTTCTCGCTCCTCATGGCAATTTCAGTGGCATGCATGCCATTAACATTTAGTTATCGTCTCTAACGGAAAATCGGAAACTAAGGTAGGATCGAATGCTTCAAGAACAAATATGTGATACGTGCAAGACAGAACCTTGGAATTGGATATACGCAAAATATTCCTCTCCTTCCATGTCTACTCTTCTAGATTGTCATTCTACAGAATCCAGGGTTCCAAGGTCTAACCCAAACAGCATATGCTGTCAAAAGGTAAATAAACTCCGGACCGCACGGCTGCTTGACGTCAGGACGGTCGGCCACCGCAACCGTACCTTCGTGCACCTATGGCGATTTTTTTGCACATTGCTCTTCGTCACACGCTCACTGATCACCAGTGTTCCAAGACGCACTAGCTAGCTATCAGCTGGTGGCCGGCTAGAGGCGACAGTGGCAGCATGATTGAAACGGCACTCACCTTTGAACCGCCAAACATGCGTTTTTTTCCCACCGAATCACCGATTGTAGTTGTAGATGCTGGTACATGTTTCACCATTACGCTTTTATACTGTAGTTGTCTACGAGAGCATGGGGCACGTTTCTTTGTATTCAGAGCAGGAGATTATTGCGCACCTACTCGCAGGAGAACGGAGAGAAGAGTAGTGGGGGTTGCACTCGTGGTAGGATGCCAAATTGGGCAGATTCTCTTCGACAGAAGCGTATGCCCGCTGTCCATCGGTTTCCACCGCTGGTGAGGGTATCTCCCGGACGATATTCCCAGTCAAAGTTACTGGACCGAAGAATCTAATGAACGGGTAGCATAGCTTCCACTCGTTGTCTGTTTGAAAAGAGCTCTGCTTTATTGGTAAATCTTCTGTGCTGCTTTATCATCGATCCTAAGTACCCGCACCTAGCTACTCCACGATATTCAGTGACATCAATAAAAGAGTTCAAGTTTTAAGCGTATGTCAACTTAACTACTTGAGATTGAGAGAGAGAGACACGGTCACCAACTTGGTTTATGGGCGGGGACCGGTTTCCCATATTCTCCGCAAGTCATCGTCACGGCCTGCAAGCTACCGATGCGTGCGCAGTTGTCACAACCACCATGTACATTGGAGAGGACACTTGGAATTTTATGTAGATACTAGGTATAGGTCGGATCTAGCGGTAGGACCTTTTGCTGTTGTTGGCGGCGTGTCGGTGTGGAGTGCTTCTGGCGTGTCAACGAACGTCGCTGGAAGACTGTCAGTGTTCTTCCCTATTCTGCATTGTCGGAGAATGGCGACGGGATGGGGTTTCGGTCGGATCCTCGTCAGTAAGTGTGAGTTTTGGCCTCTAGACCTATAGGTTGGCACTCTATCTTTCTCCTTTGGCCCTCGTGGTGAAGGAGGAGGGGAGTGGTGGAGTGCTCTTCCTCTTTGCTCTGCTCGGCGAGATATCTGCATGAAGTTGCGATTATCTTCGGAGTTCCTCAAAGACGGCTTCTAAGTGTTGGGCCGCTCCGAGCCGGGTTAATGCGGATGCCCGTGGTGTTTCTTCCTATGGCTATGGAGGATCTTATCTGACCATGATGCGGGAATGCTTGCGGGCTCCGCCCCAAGTGGTAACGTCCCAGGGGGCATTACCAGTGCCTACAGGAGGTCCTGCCAGTTCGACGGTGAAGACAAGGGACATGATTGCATTTTACGTTTATTCTTTGAGGCCTAGTTTGCAAAGCTTGAGGAATGTGTTGTATTTTTGTATACAAGGGGGGCAAAAAATACCTATAAGTCTTAGCAGCCGAATTCTCAATTCAGTCACACCTGGGAAGCACTTAACACAATAGATTAGTAATAAACGGAGTCAGAAAATAGTTGATGGCATGGTGCTGGGATGATTTTTTTGCATCCTCTGTTGGGAATATGCCCTAGAGGCAATCATAGATGATGTAATTTCCAATGTATTCATAAAGTTATTAAGTTGTCCTTTGGTTTGAACATCTGATATATGTCATTGAATACGTGATTCGATTGTGGAACTATGTATTCATGTTGTTCATACTAATTGTCCTTGGTCGTTAAGGTTGTGCTGGACACACACCCTAGACTAATGTGAGTGTTGGCTGATGACACGGTTCCACTTGTCATGGGCATGGTGATGCCATTCCAACGTTCACGGACTTGGCTAAAGAGTTTAGCAAGTCGGACTGACCCACATTGAGATGCAACGATCAAGTCGTCATTTGCATGTCTCAATCAATGTAATCCTTAGACCTGAGGTTGTCGCACAATCCGAGTTGTGGATCACTGACTTAGGTTCTGTCAAACGTTGTTCTGTGACAAGGCAACTATAAAGGCAGAGTTCGGGTCGAATGAGAAGCAAGCTGCGTGATGTGGATAATCAAGATGGGATTTTGCCCCTCCTAATGGAGAGATATTCTCTGGGCCCTCTCGAGTGATATGATTCAGGAAGCATGGCCATGCGCGACTCAGTTAAGTGTTAACTGTGTCGGTTGACTAAGAGTTAGTCAGACGAATCACATGTCACAGATCGAGAAGAGAGTTGAGCTATTTAAGGGATGACGATAAATCGCCTATAGCTCGACAAGGTATATCGTGAGGCAAAAGGGACTAAGATGAATATCACATTGAAAGGTATGTCGTCATGACTCAATGGTACTTGGGAGTCGGCACGTTCTGCTAGGAGCCGCTACCGATTGATCGATTGGGAGTTGGACTCCAATCGTGTCCAAGTCGCCATGAGCCTGCAGGGTCGCACACTTAAGAGCGGGAGCAACTATTGGTTGGGTTGGACCCGAACCGGAAATGGACTGAGTTAGTGAGTCGGACTCACAGAGGGAATGGGCCACAAGTGTTGTGCAGCCCATTACCATACGCTATATAAAGAGGGGCGCAGGTTGCCCAGCGGGCACGTTAGTCCACTCTCCCATGCGTTGGGAACCCTAGCCCCACTCAGTCCAGCCGTCGCACCAGACCTACCAGTCTGCCGTCGGAGCTCCTCCTCGTACGTGTGGATACCGGCAGAGGTGCTGTATGTTCAGCACTTCGACGTTCGAGGGATTGGATCGTCCGGATCGGATCGTGGGACTGCACTGCCCCGACGCGCTGCATCGATAATCCGCACCTGCGCGTCTAGTGGTAATACTCGTGGCCTTCTACCTCGGCTAGATCTTGGGAGTACCGCGTAGGAAAAGTTTTCGTTTATCTCTTCGCGTCCCAACAGTGGTATCAGAGCAGTAGCTTCTGGTATTAGGCCCGAGATCCGTACATATGTGATATGTAGTTAGCGTTAGATGTGATCTAATTGCAGATGTGATCTAATTGTTGTTTTGGTGGTCGGTCTATGAGATAGATCGGTTTTGTACAAGGTTGATTGGATCAATCGTACTCGGGGTTAATGGATGATCTGGTTTCCGTGATCATACTGCTAAGGTCGTGGAACAAGTTATCCCTACCGGTCGGTTTCCGCCATCGGGGTATACCGTGACACATAAATCTAGTTGCGGTGATCGAAGATCAAAGAGTTTGGTCGAATCGGAATACGGATCAGATTCGGGTAAAATCGTTTTATCCGATGAAGAAATCCATGATCGGAATACGGACCGCCGGCTTCGCCCTGTCGTAGCGCCTTAGATGTCGTTGCGAGTTCTCAACGCCGGTAGATATCGTATCTATGCATAACTTGTTTTTGCAGGAAGTTGTGAATGGTATGGCTTATGTGCATGTGATGTGTGTAATCCATACATGATCTGCGCATCATGTTTGTGTCAGCCGGCTGGAGCCTAGGTGCTGTCATTTTATTGTATACCGGCCTGCGTGTCGGATTCTCTATGTAAATTTTCATTTACTAGCTAGTGTAGCTTGTTGGAGAACCCGGAAGGCATGCAAGTCGATGTACAAGTCGGCTACATGGAGCAAGATGGCACGTGACAAAAGTTGGCACGAGTCGACTTGCAAGCTTTGTGGAGATGGAGATCACCATGAAGAGAGCCATACCATTTCACATTATAATTGCTTTATTTGTGTTATTGTTATGTCTCTATTTACCTCTATTTAGATAGTTGGTAGATTCTTTATTCCCTCAAAGAAGGTCTAGTCGGTCGCCCCGCCAGTGCTGCACCATCACAAGTCGGACATTCTTGGCAGTGGGCTCATGAAATTGAGGTGCTATCAATTCTTTCCGGTTAGGTGGGTTTGAGTCGGACTCTTACAAGCAGAAGCACTTGGTAATCTAGACGAGTCCATCACAACGGTTGTGGGGCTCGGGGCGAGGTAGGTTGGGAGCCGGGGCATGTGATGTCACCCAACTAACAGGAGTCGTATAGAGATACGATTGGCAAGGTGTTGCCTACCTAGATCACTTGACGGCTAGCGGTGATGCTAAAGCTCACTAGTCGGCTTGCTTATTTAGGATCTTGAATCACTAAGCAACCATCGGAGGGATGTTGGTTCTAGTCGCAGCATAAGTATTAAAGCGTTTAATATGCCTGCTCTTTTATGAATACATGTCTTAAGTGTTTTTGCGTATTTTCTGTTGTAGATCAATGGCACCTAGCAACCTTCCTCAGTTGTCCGCGTTTGCGTTGAGGTCAATCCTAGAAAAAGATAAGCTTAATGGAACTAATTTCACCAACTGGTATCGTAATCTGAGGATAGTCCTCAAGCATGACAAGAAAGAACATGTTCTAGAAACTCCACTTCCAGATGAGCCTGATGACGATGCGACTGTCGCTGTCATGAATGCCTACCGTAAGGCTAGAGATGAGTCTACGGAAATCAGCTGTCTTATGCTTGCACACATGGAACCGGACTTGCAGCAGCAGTTCGAGAATGTTGAGGCCTACGATATGATCGAAAGCCTCAAAAGTATGTTCCAGGCTCAAGCAAAGACTGAGAGGTATCAAGTCTCTCAAGCTTTGCTTGGCTGTAAGCTGAAAGACGGCGATCCACTGAGTCCGCATGTAATCAAGATGATTGGTTACATACAGTCTTTGGATCGGCTGGGCTTCCCAATTAACGAAGAGTTCGCTACTGATATAATTCTGAACTCTCTTCCTAGTGCCTATGGTCCGTTCATCTCGAACTACCATATGCATGGTATGGATAAGAGTATCACTGAATTACATGGGATGCTCAAAACGGCAGAGGCTGATATCAAGAAAGGCACCAGTCAAGTGTTGATGGTGCAGAATAAGGCTAAGTTCAAGAAGAGTTCTTGGACTAAGAAGAAGAAGGATAAGTCAGGAGGTAGCACCCATGGCCCTGTCCAGAGTGCTCCCTCAAAGACTAAACCTTCTCCTACAGCCGGAGCCAACTGCTTCTATTGCAAGCAAGATGGCCACTGGAAGAGGAACTGCACCAAGTATTTGGCTGACAGAGCCAAGAGTGGAGGTGTGACTTCCAACTCAGGTACGCTTGTGTGCAATGTTATAGACATTTATCTTGCTGATGCGTCTAATAGTTCTTGGGTATATGATACCGGATCAGTTATTCACATCTGCAACTCGTTGCAGGGACTGGTAAGAACTAGGAGCGTGGCAAGAGGAGAGGTTGACATTCGGGTCGGCAACAAGGCGAGAGTCGCTGCGTTGGAAGTCGGCACGATGCAACTTCATTTACCTTCAGGATTTATTTTGGAACTAAATAATTGTTATTATGTTCCAGCGCTTAGTCGAAACATTATTTCCGCCTCATGTTTGATGAGACAAGGTTATGAGTCGAATATTAAGAATAATGGTTGTTCTTTATATTTGAAAGATATGTTTCATGGCTTTGCACCCGTTCAGAACGGGTTATTCATTTTAAATCTTGATAGTGAATCAGTCTATAACATAAATGTTAAAAGGTTGAAACCAAATGATCTGAATATAACTTACTTTTGGCACTGTCGGCTTGGTCATATAAGTTGGAAGCGCATGAAGAAGCTCCATGATGATGGACTTCTAACTTCGTTTGACTTAGAGTCATTCGAGACATGCGAATCATGCCTACTAGGCAAGATAACCAAGACACCTTTTGCAAGGAGTTGTGAAAGGGCGTCCGACTTGTTGGAACTAATACATAGTGATGTATGTGGACCAATGAGCACGACAGCCAGAGATGGTTATGAGTACTTCATTACCTTCACTGATGATTTGAGTAGATATGGATATATCTATTTAATGAAACACAAGTCGGAAGCCTTTGAAAAAGTTCAAGGAATTCCAGAGTGAGGTACAAAATCAACTCGGCAAGAAAATAAAGTTTCTACGGTCGGACCGTGGAGGCGAGTACATGAGCCATGAGTTTGATGACCATCTAAAGAGTTGTGGAATAGTTCCTCAACTCACTCCGCCGGGTACACCACAGAGAAACGGTGTATCAGAACGGAGAAATCGGACCTTGTTGGACATGGTACGATCAATGATGAGTCGGACAGATCTACCTTTATCATTTTGGGGTTATTGTCTAGAAACTGCAGCTTTCACACTAAACAGAGTACCATCAAAGTCAGTAGAGAAGACACCGCATGAGATGTGGACGGGCAAAAAGCCAAGTTTGTCTTTTCTTAAGATTTGGGGTTGTGAGGTATTTGTCAAGCGACTTCAGTCGGACAAGCTCACGCCCAAGTCGGATAAGTGTATTTTCGTGGGGTATCCGAGGGAAACCTTGGGGTACTACTTCTACAACCGGGAAGAGGGCAAAGTGTTTGTCGCTCGGAATGGTGTCTTCCTTGAGAAAGAGTTTCTCAGTCGGGAAGTCAGTGGGAGCACGGTGCAACTCGAAGAAATTCGAGAGGAACCAGCTAGGGGCGAGTCGGCAATGGCCTTGGAGGCTGAGCCGGTCGTGGTACCTACACCGGTTATAGCACCTGAACCACGGAGATCTGCCAGATTACAGAGTGCTCGAGATGTTTTACTGTTAGACAGTAATGAGCCGGCAACTTATTCGGAAGCGATGGTGGGATCTGATTCCGAGTCATGGCTTCGAGCCATGAGATCCGAGTTAAAGTCCATGGATGAAAACCAAGTTTGGAATTTGGTTGATCTGCCTGACGGTGCAAGACCCGTCGAGTGCAAATGGGTCTTTAAGAAGAAAATTGATATGGATGGAAATATTTCAGTCTATAAAGCACGACTTGTCGCGAAGGGGTTCCGACAGGTTCAAGGAGTTGACTACGACGAGACCTTCTCGCCCGTAGCGATGCTTAAATCAATTCGGATCATGTTAGCCATAGCAGCCTATTTCGACTATGAGATATGGCAGATGGATGTCAAGACGGCTTTCCTTAATGGAAATTTAACTGAGGACGTGTATATGATACAGCCCGAAGGTTTTGTCGATCCGGCTAATGCTGACAAGGTATGCAAACTTCAGAAATCCATTTATGGGTTGAAGCAAGCATCTCGGAGTTGGAACATTCGCTTTGATGAGGTAGTCAAATCGTTTGGCTTCATCAAGAGCGATCATGATTCTTGTTTATACAAGAAGTTTAGTGGGAGCAAAGTAAACTTTCTAATCTTATATGTGGATGACATATTGCTGATTGGAAATGATGTCATGATGTTGCAAGAAACCAAAGAGTCATTGGAAAGGAGTTTCTCAATGAAAGATTTGGGTGAGGCGACTTACATATTAGGAACCAGGATCTATAGAGATAGATCCAGGCGGCTCATTGGATTGAGTCAGAGTACATATCTGGACAAGGTTTTGAAGAAATTCAAAATGGAAAGTCCAAGAAGGGATTCTTACCGATGTCCCATGGTATAAAACTTAGCAAGACTCAGTGTCCTTCGACGACTGATGAGCGAAGTCAGATGAGTGTGATTCCGTATGCTTCGGCAATCGGATCCATCATGTATGCCATGATTTGTACTAGGCCAGATGTTTCCTATGCTCTAAGTGTTACGAGCAGATACCAGGCTGACCCTGGCAAAGCCCACTGGGCAGCGGTTAAAAACATTCTTAAGTATTTGAGAAATACTAAGGAAATGTTCCTAGTTTATGGAGGTGATGAGGAATTCAGTGTAAAGGGTTACACGGATGCGAGTTATCTCACCGACTCGGATGATTCTCGTTCGCAATCTGGATACGTGACGAAGACATAGATCTTGGACCCTGCGGGTAAGGACACCCCCTCTCAGGCCCAAGGTCAAGGCCCAAGAAGAGGCGCCCTTGGAAGACTCCAGAAGGCCCACCTGAAGCCCACCTGCATTAAACTTGCGGGTTAAGTTAGGGAACTTGTAACCGACCTAAGCTAGGGTTTGTATCCTCTCCGGGTTGAACTCGAGACCTGGCTATCTATATAAAGCCAGGAGAGCCCCCAAGGAGAGGACCAAGAATTACCGCACGACCACAAAAGCCTTGAAACTCGAGATCTACTCTCGATTCGAGCATCCTGTAACCGATCTAATCATCTAATACAGATCGACAGAAGGCATGAGTAAGGGTTTTACCTCTACGAGGGCCCCGAACCTGGGTAAATCTCGCCCCCCTGTCAAGCCGACGATTTCACCAGCGCCTATGACGTCTCCTAGTCGAAACCCGATAGGGTCACCCGAGGGATTTGTGGAGCCAGAGCTTCGACAATTGGCGCCGACCGTGGGGACCGCGGGCGCTGGATCACCGGCATCTTCGGTTTCATCGACATCCAACTCCCGTTGGAAACCATCGACTACGGCTCCGAACAATCCCGTACGGATCGGATCCGTCATAGTCACGCCTCACTCGCCGGAATCACGCCCGGTATTCGAGGATCTGGAGAAGAGCGTCACCCTGACGTTCGGAAGTTTCAACTTCATGGCGAACAGAGACGGAATACTCCACTTCTCGGATGAATCTGAACCCGAATCTGGAGCCGTCAACTCACGCTTCCCTATGGAGAAAAGCGGCGAGTCCATCCGCTTCAACACGATCGACTACCACGCACTCTCGACAGAGGAACCCTCTCGGGTGCGAAGAGCTTCCCGATCTGCGCCTAGGACACACGGACCACGACTGGCCCAAGTCTGCATGGCAGGGTCGGAACAGCCCTCGGAAACTGAATATAGCGCAACCGAGCGCGATCTAATCGGCGTTTCGCGGGAAGCCTGGAAAAGAGCCAAGGAATCCATGCGAAAGAGTCAGCCACCTGCAGCAGGTGCCTCGCAGGAAGACCTAACCGCCTACCACTATCACCTAGTGAGAGCGGCCTCAAACATCAAGGATGCCCGAGCAGATCTAGCCCGTCGCAGGAGAGCGGCGGATGAATCAAGCCTACGTCGAGCCGAGCTATCCCTTGCACCTTCGGTCGGTACCCGACCCGGGGGAAAAGGACCCGCAGCGTCGACGAGGGACCACGAATCTATGGCTGGGACCAACAGGTCTACCACGTCTTCTTTCATGAGGGTTGACGACGATGGCAACGTCTACCCGCAAACTCCAGCCGCTGCAATTCTAGCCGCAGCAACCTACATGCAAATGAACCAGCCGACGGACAACGATCCTCGGGTGGAACAATACAAGCATATCCGCAAGGGTCTAGGGCTGGCAGCCGCGAAACTCGCCTCCCACGATCGCAAGGAACAACTGGAGAAGGCGCGACAGGAGAAGGACAAAGACAAAGATACGCCCCGCGGGCACAGGAGCTCCTCTCCGAGAAAGGATAAATCGCCGCGTCGCGGCCGAGGAAAAGAGGCCCGACGCCGTGGCGATAGTCGAAGCAGCAGCGACGACAGCCCGAGAGACAAAGATTCGCGGCACCACAGCAGCCGCTCGAGAAAACGAAGCAAGGAACCAAGAAAAGATAGCGACCATGACCGGTCCGGGTACGACGCGCGATCCGATCTCGCCCAGAAGAAGGTGGATAAAGCAAGTGCTTCACGATATCGCGAGCGCTCCTCATCCGGGTCTTCGGACGACGAAACCTGCGGAGCACTTTGTTTTGCTCGCAGTATTCGTGAGGCACCTCTACCCAAGAGATTCAAGCTCAGCTCGGAGGTGACAAAATACGATGGCTCACTCGAGCCCTCCCAGTGGTTAAGCGACTACCTCACGGCAGTAAAATGCCAACGTGGTAACAAGAACACGGCCATGCAATACCTCAATTTGCACCTAGCCGGAGCGGCCCGCAGCTGGCTGGAGAGGAGACCACGATCTTGCTATGCATCGTGGGACGACCTACATCGCGATTTCTGCAAAAACTTCCAGTCGACCTACAAGAGGCCGGCTACAATCGAAGAACTACGAGCCTGCAAACAGAAAAGTGGTGAATCCACACGAGAATACATCCAGCGGTGGAACACGCTCAGGAACACCGCAGGGACAATCTCTGAAGAAGTGGCGATTGAGGCCTTCGCCAAAGGAGCAAGAAGAACCGCGTTTCGAGAAGAACTCGGCAGAGCTGCGCCCAAAACCATAGGGGAGCTCATGGTCATAGCCGAAAAATGGGCCAATGGAGAAGACGCAGTACGCAATGAAAGAACATCATCGCCCACGCACGACGAAGACCATCATGGGCGAAGAAAGAGAAGAAAATATTACGACCACGAGGATAGAGAAGAACTAGTGGCAGCAGAATTCACGCGAAGTCGCGACTCCGGTCGTCGTGGAAGTCGCGAATGGAGACCAAAGGCAGAAGAAAAAACACCCGAGGAAGACCTCGATGCGTACTGCTCGCTACATCTGTTCACAGACAAGCGCACGGGCAAAACTAAGGCAACGCACCTTCTCAAGGATTGCCGAAAGTTCATCGAAATCTCGGACGCACTCGCCAAGAAAAGATTTGCCTCCACCCAAAACTATCCACCACTGCCAGGAGGGGGACAACAATTCCAGCTACCACCGCCTCCACCTCCACCAACCAACCCAAACATGGCACTCGCCGCATTGCCAGCGCCACAACAACAAAACGCGGGAGCAAATACATACCCGACTCCGCACGGACAACTCCTCGGGATGATACAGAAGGTATGCCCCTCTCGTAGAGCTCAAAAAACTAACTCGAGACAAATATGCATGGCAGTGCAGACGCCACCAACGAAGCCCGAGTACCTGAAGATGGCCGAGCAGCCAATCACGTTCTCGAAAGAAGACCACCCGCCACGAGTCTATCGACCAGGACACGCCGCCCTTGTCATTCAAGCTCAAATTGGCAACTATGACCTGGCCCGCGTATTCATGGACGGTGGCAGCGGCATCAACATCATCTACGCGGATACACTCCGTCGAATGAACAAAAATCTGGACGGCCTAACGGAATCAGAAACATCCTTCCACGGGATAGTTCCGGGCAAGGCAATACGTCCACTCGGAACAATCAACCTTGAAGTTGTACTGGGCTCCCCACGCAACTACAGAAGGGAATTCCTGGACTTCGAAGTCGTCGACTGGCCCTCACAGTACCACGCCATTCTTGGTCGAACAGCGTTCGCCAGATTCATGGCCGTACCACATTACGCATACTTGAAGCTCAAGCTACCCGGCGAATACGGTGTGATCACCATTGACGGAGACTTCCAGAAATCGGATAAGTGCGACATAGAATTTAATGAGATCGCGAAATCTTTCGGGATGCAAGAAGAACTACCAGAGCTGGCAAAAACCACGGACCACTCCGTCATGCCCCTCACGAAGAAAAACGCGCCTGAACTGGAATTCAGCGCCAACAGCGACACTCGCAAGCACCAAGTGCACCCGACGGATTCCGCCAAAACCGCGATGGTTTCCACAACCCTCTCGCCAGCATAGGAAAGCGCGCTCGTCAAACTCCTCCGTGAGTACTGGGAGATTTTCGCCTGGCAGCCCTCAGACATGCCAGGTATACCCAGGGAGTTTGCCGAGCACTCACTCGAAGTCTTTCCTAACGCCAAACCCATCAAACAGACGACTCGACGATTCTCAGAACCCAAGCAAAAGGCGCTGGGAGAAGAAGTAAATAGGCTGCTAGCCGCCAACTTTATTAGAGAGATCAAGATATCCACCTGGTTGGCAAATCCGGTGCTGGTCCCCAAGAAGAACACGGATATCCTTCGGGTGTGCATCGACTACACGTCACTAAACAAGCACTGCCCCAAGGACAACTTTCCTCTACCACGAATCGACCAGATCGTGGATTCCACAGCAGGTTGCCAACGTCTCTCCTTCCTAGACGCCTACTCGGGATATAATCAGATCCGAATGAAAAAGGAAGACGAAGAGAAGACGGCATTCATCACACCACACGGTGTATACTGCTACACGACAATGCCCTTCGGGCTGAAGAACGCAGGCGCAACATATCAACGTTGCATGCAGAGATGCCTTGCCAATCTCATTGGCAAGAACGTACAAGTATACGTCGACGACATCTTCATCAAAACTCGAGTAGAGGACACACTCCTCGAAGACATTAAAGAAACATTCGACGCCCTTAATGCATATCGGATCAAGCTCAACCCAACAAAATGCGTTTTCGGCGTCCCCGCAGGAAAACTCCTCGGATACCTGGTATCCGCCAGAGGCATTGAGGCCAATCCGGAGAAAATACAAGCCATCCTCACCATGAAGGAGCCTACCAATCTACGCGGAGTCCAGCAGCTCGCAGGGCGATTGGCCGCCCTAAGCAGGTTCATCGCACGATTGGGAGAGCAGGCGTTACCCTTCTACAAGCTACTGAAGAAAACAGACAAACTCGAGTGGACACCCGAAGCCAAACAAGCATTCGCAGACTTGAAACGGTCGCTGCAAAGCAGGCGCATTCTCGCAACACCACAAGAAAGGGAGCCACTTTTTCTCTATTTAGCCGCCACAAACCAGGTCATCAGCACTGCAATCGTAGTCGAACGACCTAAAGATGGCAAGGCATACGGAGTCCAGCGCCCAATATATTACATCAGCGAAGTGCTCTCGCCATGCAAGCAGCGATATCCTCATTACCAGAAGCTTGCATATGGAGTTGTCCTCACAGCCCGAAAGCTCAAACATTACTTCCAGGAACATGCCATCACAGTGGTTAATGATGCGTCACTCGGGACAATCATGAACAACCCTATGGCATCCGGAAGAATAGCGAAGTGGAGCATCGAGTTGGGCGCTTGGGATATCACCTATGCAGGACGCAATGCAGTCAAATCCCAAGTTCTCGTGGAATTCATCAGCGAATGGACAGAGCTACAAACACCCGGGCCACCCGAGTATACGAGCAATTGGATCATGTACTTTGACGGGTCCAAAAGAAACGAAGGAGCAGGAGCTGGAATCGTTCTTATTTCACCTCGTGGAGACAAACTGCAATACGTCTTGCGACTAGACTTTCCACCAGATGATCCAGCATCGAACAACGACGCAGAATATGAAGCACTGTTGCACGGGATGAAGATGGCGATTGCTTGTGGAGCTACCCGATTGATGATTTATGGCGATTCCAATCTCATAGTGCAACAAACAATGAAAGAATGCGATGCCATTGCTGAAAACATGATCGCGTACCGCGACATGTATAATCTACTCGAAGGAAGCTTCAAAGGATGCGAGTTGAAGCATATTGCAAGATCCAGTAACGAAGAGGCGGATAGACTGGCCAACATGGGTTCCACGAATACACCCATACCGCCAGGGATATATTTCGAGCGGATGATTAAGAGATCAGTCAAAGTGAAGAAAGCCGTAGAGACACCCGCAGCACAAGAAACAGAGGTCAGCCCGCAAATCGCGCTTCTCGAGCTAACTCATAACATATCACGGCAGGTTTTTCTGGTCGAGCCAATCTGGACGCAGAAATATCTCGACTACCTGCTCAACAAACAGCTCCCGGCCGATCCACGTGAGGCTCGACAGCTAATCAGGCGTAGCAAATCCTTTCGGGTAGTTAATGGAGAATTATACAAACAAAGCATCTCGGGCATACTCCAGCGCTGCATCGCACCCGAAGACGGCAAGGAATTACTCCGGGACATACACCAGGGTGATTGCGGACATCATGCTAGCTGGAAAGCAATACTGGGAAAAGCCTTTCGAGCAGGATTCTACTGGCTAACAGCAGCCAACGATGCAAAAAACCTGGTCGATAGATGCGACGCCTGCCAGCGATTCTCACCAAAGCCGCACGCACCCGCCATAGAGCTGCATATGATACCCATCGCCTGGCCCTTTGCGCAATGGGGGCTAGACATGGTTGGACCACTACGCAAATCCACACCAGGAGGATACACACATTTGCTGGTCGCAGTCGACAAATTTACCAAATGGATCGAAGCTATGCCAGTGACTTCGGCTAGCGCCCAATGCGCCATCAAGTTCCTCGACTCCATAGTATGTAGATTCGGTGTACCACATGACATCATTACAGACAATGGTACAAACTTCACCGCAAAGGAAACACAACAGTTCTGCGAGGAGAAAGGAATCAATTTCAAGTTTGCTTCGGTTGCCCATCCGCAAACAAACGGCCAAGTCGAAAGATCCAACGGCTTAGTTTCGGCTGGCATCAAAAAGAGATTGCTAGATCGTCTACATCCCGCTGCGGGACATTGGGCAGAGGAGTTACCCTCCGTACTTTGGAGCCTCCGCACAACTCCCAATCGGTCAACGCAATACACACCATTTTTTATGGTATACGGGGCAGAAGCCGTCCTTCCCGAGGAGGTCCGATTCAGCGCCCCACGAGTTGTAGCCTACAGCGAAGAAACCTCCAACAAAGCACTTGCAGAAGATATGGATGCACTCGACGAAATTCGGGACATTGCACTCGCAAGATCCGCGGTCTATCAACAATCACTACGCAATTACCACAGTCGACGCATACGCCACAGGTCATTCGTGGTAGGCGACTTGGTGTTGCGGCTGAAGCAAAAGGAAGGACACAAGCTCGAACCACCTTGGGAAGGACCCTTCATCGTACACGAAGTGATCCCAGGAGGAGCCTATCGATTGAAGAATCCCGAGACTGGAGGCATCTATTCCAATCCATGGAATATCGCGCAACTGCGCAAATTCTACCCCTAGGTTTACTTGTTTTGCAACAATAAGGCTATGCTAGCCAATCTTGTAGCTCGAACACATGACTTCTCAGTCATCGCAATGAAATACATGATTTCCTCATCATATTTACCCGACAGATTTCCAGTCGATTACATGCTAAAAAGTTACAGGTACACACCCCATTAAATACACGGGGGCTACACCTAAAACTAAGCATCACAAAGAAATATCATCAAAAACAAGGTTACACACCTTACAAACAGTTTTTACAAACTATAAACAGTTTACAGGATATTCACATCCGATAATCAGTCAAACCGCTGAGCATTCTCAGTCGCTAAGACCCTATCTACCTCTTCAGAGGTCATTTGGATAATCTTCTCGGCTGCAGGGCGTACAGCATCATAAAACGGTGTGATGTCTTCGATTGCATAATCTGGGCGCCGAGCTACGGAGTTCAAATCTATCTCAGGATGCCATATTCGGACAAACGAGAGAGCCACAACCGCGCCGCACATCATTTGTTTGCGTACGCACGTGCGAACCTCCCCTTCTCGTCCAAACAACCTGAGAAGATAACTCCAGTCTTCGGGACCCCTCTCGAGTGGATAAAAAGCAGCATTCACCGCAACCAGGACTTCGTGGAAAGAACTCACGAGAATTCTCGCCTGGCGGACTCGAAATTTCAAGGTAGCCATCACAAAACCTCGACTGCGATCAGACCAGAAATTACTCGCATGAGGTTTTGTGCTGTTAGCTTCTTGATGAATGAGGTTTTCCACCCACTGCTTCTCCTCTCTTTCATCTGGTCTCACAACTAAAGAGCAAACGCACTTAGTCAGATAAGAAGCAGAGGGGAGAAAAATAGCATGGGGGCTACACTACTTACATAGTAACTCCCTTGCAATCGAAGACAGTTCATCCATCAGAAATTGCTCGCGCTCAGCTGCCAATCTCTGTTTGGATATCGCCACATCAGCTACCCCGCGCAGCGCTTTCAGTCTACGCTCACCCTCCTGAACCTTACCACGAAGGCCAGCAAAAGTGCCCACGGCAGCCACAAGTGGATTTACTGGGTTACCACGTCCACCCGATGACTCCGCGGCAGACACAGTCGCTTGGAAGAAGTACAAGGAAAGGAGTGAGATGCCCTACTCGAGTTGTTTCTAGTCGAACATCTGACTAGACGCTTGGGGGCTACTCCCATCGGGAGACAGAGTACAAACAAAGGGAATAAATTCCAAAAACACAATGCTTCGATTAAGACCAACAAAAGTACGGGAATACATCCCAAGGTTCATTACATTCAAGGAAGGAAATAATAAAAAAAAACTACGAGGCTACATTGGTGCTCCCACTAGCAGCAGTCGACCCTCCCTTCTTCCGAGCAAAAATCTCAGAAAGCTTCCGAGCAAGAATGGCGGCTTGCTCGCCAAAACGAGAGAGCCGTACCTTTTTGCCCGTGGAGGGATCGACTGGAATGGACGAGTAAGCCTCCTCCGACCCTTCGACTCCGTGCGCCAGAGCAAATTGGATCGCAGTCTTCGCGCCAGCCTCCGATTGAGCGACTGCAAAGGAATCCAGAAGTTTTCCTTCTGAGAACACCTTCAACATATCATCTAGCGCGGGTGCAGGAGTGGCGCTGGCAAGAAGGCGACCGTACAGTTGCCCCAGCACTTGGGTGGCATCATTGACCATGGAGAAAACCCCATCAGCGTGCCTTTTAAGCTGGGCAAGTGTATCGGTTACCGCATCCACCCGCTGGAGTCCAGGGATTTCTAGAGGAACATCCAAAATACCTGCGAAGGGAGAAAATAATACTTAGCAAAATACAGCAAAATGAAGAATCAAATCGCGAAGTTCCAACACGCTTACCCGCAAAGCGCTCAGCAAGGGGACGGAGGAACCCGACAAGCTCGCTGTCAGCCTTACTGCCATTTTTCTCTAACTCCTTCAAGGACTTCCGCGCATCCGCAAGTTGTCGACTGAAGTCCTCTGACCGCATGCGGGAAGCCTCTAGCTCTTGTCGAGTGGCCGTCAGGTCAGCCTCTCGAGCAGTTACCTGCTCAGAGAACTTGACCTTTTCGGATTCTGCAAATTCAAGTCGAGCTGCAAAAAGACGTTTATCAAAAACTCAAGAATGAATGGAGTCTGGAAGACAGGGAAGCAATAAAGCTCACCCTTGAGAAGGTCGTTTTCAGTCTGAAGTCGGTTGCGATCTGCTCGAAGAGACTTGCAATCCGACTCGGCAAGAACGACGCGGCGACCAATCGCCGCAAGAGAATCAACGAGTGACTGCAAAAGCACGAAGATAGAAGAATTAGAAGGACTACATTGGAGCCTGTACCCGATTATTTACAATCGACTACAGCCTCGGGGGCTACTCCCATCGGGAGCACTGCCGTGCACCCGAGAAAAGCAAAATTATGAAGAAAAGATGAACAGAACTTTGAGCCTGCAGCCGATCGCACGCGATCGACTACAGCCTCGGGGGCTACTCCCATCGGGAGCACTGCCGTGCACCCGATAAAAAATTCTTGAAGGCCAAAAGATAGAAGTTTACTTGTCCGGTGGCGCGGGAGAGAGGATCCGCAGAACTGTCCGTCGCCTCCTTCGAGATCGAAGTCCTAGCGGCGGAGCTGGGGACTTCTCGCTCCACAGTCGCAGCATCAGGCGCTGCCCTGGGAGAGTTCTGGACGGTGCCTGCAGTGGGGGTTTCACCCGCGTCTTTTGCTTTGTTCCTCTTTTCGGGAGGAACGTTAGCAGCGAACCTACGCGGGCTGATCGCCTGCAGACTGCAGTGAAAGATAGAAAAACATCAATATCGGAATTTAGAAGTTGGTCGACTGGCATTACAAAAGAACAAGGAAGAAAACACTTACTCATCATCTTCTTCATCATCGTCCAGAGCATCCGCATTCCAAGCGGTTGCTATCACTGGAAACGAAGCCGAAGGAGGAAGAGATTGGAGTGGAGTCACATGGATAGGAGCTTGACTAGGCGATGCTTCCAAGGATTTGTCTTTTGAAGTAGCTTCGTCTTCATCTACCCGACGACGTTTCGGGAGGACGCCATTCGAGTCTTCGACGTCATCCGAAGAATCGTGCTCCGAGCTCGAGGAAGCATTGGCGACACTGGTATCAACCGCGCCGTCCTGGTGACTAGACACTTGCTCCGAAGCAGCTCCCCCCGTAGCTGGCGGGTAGCAGTCCGCCATGGCTAGACTCTACGAAGACAAGAAAACAAGAAAGATCTTATCGACTAAAAATTCAGAAGATGAAAGTAACTCAAAGACAAGAAACTAACCTCAGCCGGAGGAGGATTTGAAGCAGAAAAAGCTTCGACTGAGCAATCGGGGAATTGCTCCCCTACCTTCAGTCGAGTGATGACCGCGATCTTCTTCTCGAATTCCACATTCGAAAGTTCTTCGCGACTCACTCGGCTGGGATCTTCTGCACCTCGATACTCCCACATAGTGGAAGGCCTTTGCTGCAGAGGCTGGATCCTGCGCTTCAAGAAGAGGCCCGCCAGATGGAGCCCGTTGAGCACTACTCCCGAGGTTTGGTCTCGAAGAGCGGCTACTCTTGCGAGCAAGGGCGTGACCGTCTGGATTTCCTCGGCTGACATCTTGTGGCTCCAAGACTTGCGCCTCGACAGAACTGCGAATGGGTGAAACTCTACGAGCCCACCCGAGCTATTGTCGACGACGTAGAACCACTTCTTCCGCCAGCCTTGGGCGGAGTCGATGAAGTGCATGTTGAAGTACGCGTTCTCCTGGCGCGCCTGGATCCCGAAACCACCCGTGCGAAGTGGCTCGCCAGGCTCGGACTCCACCCGCGGCTTCTCGCGGAAGATCCGGATCTTGAACAGCGCTTTCCAGAGCGCCCAATGCGGGCGAATGCCGAGGTAGCACTCGCAAAGCACGATGAAGCACGAAATGTGCTGCATCGCGTTCGGAGGAATGTCGTGAAGCTGTATGCCGTAGGCACACAGCAGCCCGATGAAGAAAGGGTGAAGGGGGAAAGAAAGACCTCGAGTCACGTGGTCCACGAAGACCACGCGCTCATTCGACTGAGGGTTGGGTACCTCTTCTCTTTTCCCGAGGCGGACGCGCTTCTCCGCCTCCGCCGGTAGCAATCCCTCCCGCTGCATCTCTTTGATGCTTTTTGCGGTGGTGTTGGGGGAGCGCCAGTTGCCGGCGCGAGGAGCGGGTGGCGCAGAAGGCTCGCCAGACGCCAGAGTACCAGCGCCACGCTTCCTTACGCCAGCCATTGTTCGCAGCGAAAGCTTGAGCGCGAGGAAGATGAAGATGGGCGCAAGGAAGAAGACGAAGACAGAGAGCGGGGAAAATTTTACTGGGCGCTAACACCCCTACTTATACACGGGGCAAGGCAATCTCAGCCGTACGATGCGCTACGTGGCACCTATAACGGCTGCCACGCGGGAGGATGAAACGAAGCGGCGGCCTGCGCTGTTTCGTGCCACGATCTTAACAGAAGATCGTGCGCATTTACTGCGCGTTTCGCGTAGAAAACGGGAGCGACGTCTCGTTTCCCGGTCAAAAGCTGACAAGGTGGGCCACCATCTGCTACCACTCCGTCACGTCCCATCGGGAGAAGAGGAGTGCGCCATGACGTCATGACGTTCGTCATTCAAAATTGAGATTTTTTCGATTGGAAGTTCAAACGCGAAATTATCTTCGTACGAATATCGATTCCTTCGGATGAAACCAACTTTTCCATGAACAGTTCATAAAGCAAGACCTCTTCGAACGAGAGAGAGGAAAATACCCTATGCACGAAAAACTCTTTCGTATGGGCACAGCATCCCGAACATGAAAACTCTTTCATACGGGCTTGGTTTTTTCCAACGCGAAATTTCTTTCGTATGGAGCTCAAACAAATCCATCGGGTGGGAAAAACCTACCTCTCCTACACGTGATAATTCTACATCATAAAAACCTGGATTGTTCAGCCGACTAGGCACATCTGGATGCCGTATTCTTCGAGTACGAAGGTAAGACCCAGAAAGATCTTTCTTTTGGGCCTGGAATCGCACTCGAAAGCTGCGTCCTCCGGCATAGTTCCGTGTCAACAACACGAAGAAAAATCCTAGCGGACGCGCCGGGTACCCTCTTAGGTTAAGTTCGACTCGATAAGTCCACAACGGCCCAGTCGCAACAATCACCTCATCGGGTTCGAGTCGGAGGTCTCGAATCTGTGTAGGCCAGGAGTGTTTTTGCCCTAGTCGCAATTAATTGGCCCTGATCTCTCGGGAGAGCCAAGCTACTGTGCCACATCCTTCTGTGTAAAAAAGCCGTTAAAAACAGGCACTCATGCTGCTTGATACTCGAGATTTATGACTCACAATACAGGGAACACACCCTTCGAAAAACGACAACTATCGAGTTGAACCTTCAAGAGAAGATCAAGAAAGGTCTGACCGTCTACCCGACTGGAAAAAATCCCAGTCGAGCAAACGCTCGGGGGCTACTAACGAAGACATAGATCTTGGACCCTGCGGGTAAGGACACCCCCTCTCAGGCCCAAGGTCAAGGCCCAAGAAGAGGCGCCCTTGGAAGACTCCAGAAGGCCCACCTGAAGCCCACCTGCATTAAACTTGCGGGTTAAGTTAGGGAACTTGTAACCGACCTAAGCTAGGGTTTGTATCCTCTCCGGGTTGAACTCGAGACCTGGCTATCTATATAAAGCCAGGAGAGCCCCCAAGGAGAGGACCAAGAATTACCGCACGACCACAAAAGCCTTGAAACTCGAGATCTACTCTCGATTCGAGCATCCTGTAACCGATCTAATCATCTAATACAGATCGACAGAAGGCAGGAGTAAGGGTTTTACCTCTACGAGGGCCCCGAACCTGGGTAAATCTCGCCCCCCTGTCAAGCCGACGATTTCACCAGCGCCTATGACGTCTCCTAGTCGAAACCCGATAGGGTCACCCGAGGGATTTGTGGAGCCAGAGCTTCGACAATACGTGTTCGTGATGAACGGAGGGGCTGTGAGCTGGAAGAGTTCCAAGCAAGATACGGTGTCTGCATCTACAACAGAGGCTGAGTATATTGCTGCCTCAGAGGCGGCAAAGGAAGCTGTTTGGATCAGGAACCTCCTGATGGATCTTGGTGTGGTTCAGGGCGCGTCCAATCCTTTGGACGTATATTGTGACAACAATGGTGCTATCGCACAGGCCAAGGAACCTAGACAACACCAGAAGAACAAACATATACTCATGCGGTACCACCTCATTCGCCAGTTTGTCGAACAAGGTGATATCAAGTTATGCAAAGTACACACGGATGCAAACATTGCAGATCCGTTGACAAAGGCGCTACCACAGCCTAAGCATGAGGCGCACACGAGAGGTATGGGCATTAGATGCCTAGGCATATGATGCCAAGATGATTGACTCTAGTGCAAGTGGGATACTGTTGGGAATATGCCCTAGAGGCAATCATAGATGATGTAATTTCCAATGTATTCATAAAGTTATTAAGTTGTCCTTTGGTTTGAACATCTGATATATGTCATTGAATACGTGATTCGATTGTGGAACTATGTATTCATGTTGTTCATACTAATTGTCCTTGGTCGTTAAGGTTGTGCTGGACACACACCCTAGACTAATGTGAGTGTTGGCTGATGACACGGTTCCACTTTTCATGGGCATGGTGATGCCATTCCAACGTTCACGGACTTGGCTAAAGAGTTTAGCAAGTCGGACTGACCCACATTGAGATGCAACGATCAAGTCATCATTTGCATGTCTCAATCAATGTAATCCTTAGACCTGAGGTTGTCGCACAATCCGAGTTGTGGATCACTGACTTAGGTTCTGTCAAACGTTGTTCTGTGACAAGGCAACTATAAAGGCAGAGTTCGGGTCGAATGAGAAGCAAGCTGCGTGATGTGGATAATCAAGATGGGATTTTGCCCCTCCTAATGGAGAGATATTCTCTGGGCCCTCTCGAGTGATATGATTCAGGAAGCATGGCCATGCGCGACTCAGTTAAGTGTTAACTGTGTCGGTTGACTAAGAGTTAGTTAGACGAATCACATGTCACAGATCGAGAAGAGAGTTGAGCTATTTAAGGGATGACGATAAATCGCCTATAGCTCGACAAGGTATATCGTGAGGCAAAAGGGACTAAGATGAATATCACATTGAAAGGTATGTCGTCATGACTCAATGGTACTTGGGAGTCGGCACGTTCTGCTAGGAGCCGCTACCGATTGATCGATTGGGAGTTGGACTCCAATCGTGTCCAAGTCGCCATGAGCCTGCAGGGTCGCACACTTAAGAGCGGGAGCAAGTATTGGTTGGGTTGGATCCGAACCGGAAATGGACTGAGTTAGTGAGTCGGACTCACAGAGGGAATGGGCCACAAGTGTTGTGCAGCCCATTACCATACGCTATATAAAGAGGGGCGCAGGTTGCCCAGCGGGCACGTTAGTCCACTCTCCCATGCGTTGGGAACCCTAGCCCCACTCAGTCCAGCCGTCGCACCAGACCTAGCAGTCTGCCGTCGGAGCTCCTCCTCGTACGTGTGGATACCGGCAGAGGTGCTGTACGTTCAGCACTTCGACGTTCGAGGGATTGGATCGTCCGGATCGGATCGTGGGACTGCACTGCCCCGACGCGCTGCATCGATAATCCGCACCTGCGCGTCTAGTGGTAATACTCGTGGCCTTCTACCTCGGCTAGATCTTGGGAGTACCGCGTAGGAAAAGTTTTCGTTTATCTCTTCGCGTCCCAACATCCTCAACACACTTACTACAATAGTAATTGTATAGATGCACTGGTTCGACGAAGAGACACTAGAAAAAGTGTAATATAGAGTGGAATAGGTGATTTATGTGATCTGAAATAAATGGACCAGCAAGGTAACAAATAAGAAAAACATGTGAAAACAGTATTAATAATAGTAAAAGATGGAACAAAGTTCATAGTTTCACTAGGGTCAACTCCCCCAAAAAAAGAACAAGTGTAATGTAAAAGCAATAATTGTCGTCCGTAGACAAGAACACCGATGTTCCCCGTAGTGGAAACATCACATTCTCCACCTGTCACGTTTCTGTCACTCGAGCACAGATGTAAAGGATGCATGAACCCACTAACTAGAATATAAACCCCTCTAGGAGATGTATACAATTACGTGATCATGGTAACCACACACATCGGAGAGTATTGCAAGAACACACTAAAATACTCTAAAGATATAAGTGAAACTTCTCATATAATGAGATCAACAAAATAATCATAATTCCACGGTTCATCGGATCCCAGCAAACACAACACATAGCATTACCTCAGATGGATCTCAATCATGTAAGGCAACTCTTGAGACCGTGGTATTGAACATCAAGGGGGGGTACGAACTAGCTACTGCTAGCAGTAAACCTATGTTTGATGGACTAACTATCTTCTTTGGATAAATAAAATGAAGATGCATCCGAAGGCCATCAACGAAGAAGTATGAATAGTTACAAATTAAGGACTCAATCTTCCATGGGGAGCGACAAATTAAGTCATCGAGAAGAAAAATCAGTGGAATGATGTTATTGTTGACGCTCTCTTTGACTCCATAAGTGAAGAATTATCTCACATTATCAACCTTGGGTATGCATCGGAAATCTAGATATAAATTGAAACCATATATCTACTAAATCACTCGATTCTACCCTGTCAAAGAAGAATCACCTCTAGGCATGTACTCAAGGCTCATCAAAATTATCCGTTAAATTCAAGGACTTGGTGCCACCAATGTCAACAACATATTCATTATGAAAAAATATTAGGGAACTTGATGAAAAGTATGTACCTTGATAAAAGAGAAGACAATTCAATACCACAACATTTGCTCAATTCCTGGAGAGAATTTAAGCTCATGAAAATGTTTTGGCAGAAGAAGAAATTCTTCGTGATGCTAGATCGAGTACTGGAAGACAAGGCATCAAACTCAAACCAAAGGAAACCATCTCTGCATAAGATGATCATATGTTGAGTCTGATGATGAATCTGATGTAGGAAAACAGGGTAGACTACACTAGCGCAAATCAAAATTTCTACCGCGTCAACCAAGATCCGCTTCAAGAAATAGATCACGAGATTACCACTAGAGGAAGCAGAGTAGTCATACAAATACCCCGGATCCCGTCGCTTCCAGGAGCATCTCCTCTTGGGCTCATCCAAGTGCTATAGATGCAGCACATATATCGGTATCCATATGTGCGGCGTGGAAGTCCAGCGAGAGGTCCGTGCGGGCGGCATGGTCATGGAGAGACGGTCGCTATGGTGGAATGTGATGCGGAATTAGCAAACCTAAAACACACGACCTCCTCTCCTTTATATAGACGTCCCCATAATGGGCTGCCACAGAACAACCCACTCTGGAGTCTATGTCCAGCATATTTCGGATCCAATCCAAATTCTGCTTCTTCTGCCTTAAGTGTGTGACCCTATAGGTTCACACACGTTTAGACATGACAAAGTATACCTACTCGGCTAATAGTTGGTAGCGGCTTCTAGCAAAACGTGCCATCTCCCAAACGTGCATAAAGATCACATCGGACAAACCATCACATGTTTATGTTGTTCCTTTTGCCTCACGATATTTGATCATGCTCCTATCTGATCACTTTTTCTCGGTCCTGTGAATTGGAATCCCTTACTCGGTTAAATATTAATCTTATGTAGCACGGCCAACATTTCTAGATCCGATCACTCAAGGGGCCCAGAGAAACATCTCTCTCGTGAAGAGAGGGGAAAATCCCATCTTGACTGACCATGCCTTGCAGCATGCTTCATGACAAATCCGAAAGCTACCTTTATAACTACACTGTCACAGTGTAGCGTTTGATAGCCCCAAAGTAGGTCGATTCACATCTCAAGAACATGAGACAATCTCAGGTCTAAGGACAAAGTAAGCACAACGTGTAGAGAGAGAATTAATAAAATTGTTGTAATGTCTCAAGGTGGGTCAGTCCAACATCATGTTCACAACATGAGTTCACATTATCAGTTTGACATCACCATGTCTTTGACTTGCGAAACATAGCCATCAATCAACACATGTGCTAGTCTAATATTCAAGTTTGTCCTCACATGAACTGCTACTAGGGACATATTTAGAATAACCACGTAAGTAGAGAGTTTCACAAAAATGTCGCGTACTTGCCAATCAATACAAATATATTATTCAAGGCACATTATTACAAATCATGGATACATGGATATATCATCGTCTCTATGATTGCCTCTTGGGCATATCTCCAACAGTCTCCCACTTACACTAGAGTCAATCCAGTAGATATCTAATACCCATACCTCTTGTGTGCGCCTCATTCTTAGGTCGCGGGAGAGATTTTGTCAGAGGACCAGCAACATTCAGATCCGTATGTATTTTTCATAAGCTTACTTCTCCTCGTTCGATGAACTGTCGAACGAGATTATAACGCCGCATAAATTGTTTGGTTTTATGGTGACTCTTTGGCTCCTTTGCTATCGCAATGGTCCCAATGGATTGGACGCACTGGGTACACCACTTAGATCATCAGTGAACTGCTTCATCCAAACACTTTCCATGCCGGCTTTAGTTGCCGCGATGTACTCGGCCTCCATTGTAGAATGCGCAATCATATCCTGCTTGGAACTCTTCCAGCTAACCGCTCCACCGTTCAACGTGAACACATAGCACGATTGAGATTTGGAAACATCCATATCGGTTTGGAAACTAGCATCGGTATAACGCCTTACAACGAGCTCCTCCCCACCTCCGTAAACTAGGAACATATCCTTAATTCTTCTCAAATATTTAAGGATATTCTTTACCGTTGTCCAATGACTCTCACCAGGATCAGCTTGGTACTTGCTCGTAACACTTAGAGCATATGAGACATCTGTGCGAGTACATATCATTGCATACATGATAGGCCCAATTTCCGAGGCATATGGAATCCTACTCATGCACTCTCGCTCATGAGTTGTCGAAGGACATTGAGTATTGCTAAGATTTATGCCGTGTGACATGGGAAAGAACCCTTTCTTTGCCTCTTCCATGCTTAATTGTTTCAGCACTTTGTCAATGTAAGTACTCTGGCTTAATCCTGTTTTCCGCTTTGATCTATCTCTATAGATCTCAATACCCATAATGTATGCCTCTTACCCTAAGTCCTTCATGGAAAACTATTTTTCAATGAGGTCTTAGCAGAATCGAGCATAGGAATGTCATTTTCAATCAGTATTATGTTGATGACCCACAAGTATAGGGGGTGTATCGTAGTACTTTCGATAAATAAGAGTGTCGAACCCAACGAGAAGCAGAAGGTGTTGCCAGCAGTTTGGATAAAGGATTCACTTTAAACACTAGCAAACAAGTTTTTGGTGGTTTTTGATATAGCATATAAATACAGTGCGAGTAAATAAAAGACAGTAATAATAATTGCAGCAGGTGGCCCAATCCTTTTTAGAGCAAAGGACAAACCGGTTGGTTTACTTATGATGACCAAACGTTCTCGAGGACACATGGGAATTTCGTCAAGCGTTTTCGTTTCCTACAGTTGATTAATGTTTATTGTTTTGATATGTGTTGTGTGGGTGAACCTATGATAATGCACTGCCCTACTTGGACGAATACATACATGTGATTATACCCTTGCAAGCATCCGCAACTACAAGAAAGTAATTAAGATAAATCTAACCACAACCTTAAACTCTGGGATCCTACACTCCCTCATGCATCGGTTTCCTCACGGGGGTTTAGGTTTCTGTCACTCCAGCAACCCCACAATTAGTAGCCGAATACACAATGCATCCCTCTAAGCCCATAAAGGTGAAGTGTCATGTAGTCGACGTTCACATGACACCACTAGAAGAATAGCACCACAACTTAAATATCAAACCAGTAAATATTACTTCAACATAATTCCACTACTAACATCTTGACTTCTCCAATGTCCTGAAGAACTAAACAAACTACTCACAAGAAATCATATGGATCATGATCAGTGGTGATATAATGATGAATAACAATCTGGTCATAAAGTGCAAAAACTGATGAATCTCGTAAGCATCAACTATAAACAAGTAATCCACACCGGGAGAGAGATCTAGTGAAGAACAACGATATAGAACCCTAATTCTTACAGTGGGACGGAGGTGGGTAGTGAGGATGATGGTGCTGCTGCTGATGATAACCTTGATGACGCCCGGTGCGATGACGGTGACGACGACGATGATTTCCCCTCTCCAGGGAGGAATTTTCCCAGCTGATTTCTCCCTGCCGACGAGCTTTTCTCTCTTTGTCGGTTTCCGCCCCGTGGAGGCGGCGGAATATTTCCTCGATGGTTATGTAGGTATTAGGGTTCCCTAAGGATGAAGTACGCGAAAGGGGGATGCCAGTGGTGGGCCAGGGTGGCCACACCACGTGGCGGCGCGACCAAGGGGGGGCACCAGGTGGTGTGGGCCCCTGGTGGCCCCCCTCTAACTCCCGTCCTGGCTAGCTCTGTCATCTGGAAACTTAAAAACTCTCCGATGTTTCCGTTGTTCTTCTGATATTTAGAAATAGGGTATCTTGACGGTGTTTTTTCCAGCGGATTTCTGGTCCCGGTGAATTATTCTCCAATAATTGTAAAACATGTAAAATAAATGAAATAACATAAGTATCATTTCTAAATATGAAATATATCGATGAATAGCGGTAAATTATGATACAAAATAGTTATGCAAAATGGACGTATCAACTCCCCCCTAAGATTAGACCTCGATTGTCCCCAAGCGAAACTAAACTCAGTAAACATGACCACATGTTTATGGAGTGAAGTGTCGATAAATAAAATACGGACAAGAAGCATCACATATATCAATACACAAGTCATTCTAGACAGCAACTTCCTCTCATATAAATTAACTTGAAACTGGTAGAGGGAGTCACAATAAAGGTGGAAAGAGAGAATCATAATTGGTTATGGGAAACTTTGATCTTGGTCAGGGAACAATTAACATATTGTGCTTATCTTTTGATCAGAGTCTTTATATTAGAGATTATATTGCAGAGTTTTACATGCTCAATCATATCAGTCTCCATACAGTCATTGATAACTTTAAAAGTAATATTCATTCAGATAAAAACATTGTACTAAACAAGGAATGATAAAATACATGATTGACTAAATCAACATATAGATGGTTGAATCACAACAACACAGATGCTTGCTTAAGACAAAAAGGAGTAGGTTTACTGAATCAACATAAAAGTAAAAGATAGGCCCTTCGCAGAGGGAAGCATGGATTAACTTATGTGCTAGAGGTCTTTATTATATAAACAGAGGTAATGAAAACAATTTTGACAGAGATGTATGTCTATGTGAACAAATAAGAAAACATACAATATAGTAAGTCACAAGCTAACTAGACTCTACAAGAGCGGCTCCCATTGAAGGACGTCCTTTCTACTGGGGTCAGTGGATCATCCCTCTTCTCTTTTCTTTACGCAATTATGCTTTGACTGATAAATCAGGGGCAAAAAAGAGTGAAGAGAATTTATAGTAACCAAGTTTGGGGCTGGACCCCGTTGCCAGCTCTTCTAGCAGTTGGATAAGCGGATGTGCCACTAGTCCAGGTGTGTAAAGTCCAATAAACGAGTGAAATAAAGACTATCTACCCACGTCCTCATGAGCTAAAACAGAGCACAAAAACAGGTATAATTTTTAAGGTTTTAAAGGTAGCACACGAGCAATTTACTTGGAGTGGCAGTTAAATACCACATATAGGTAGGTACGGTGGACACAAATGGCATGGTTTTGGGCTCAAGGTTTGGATGCACGAGAAGCATTCCCTCTCGGTATAGGTTTTTGGCTAGCAAGGTTGGGTCGCAAGCATAGAAGTTGAGGAAAACAAACAAATATATATGATAGAACACAATCATGCAATCTTCCTTGGAGGTACAAACGATCTTAACTTGAGAATACTAAGCTTATGAGCTAACAAGAAAGAAAGATAAAGAACTAATATATCTACATGCATCTCCTTCTTTTCTACTTAAGCCTCAAAGTATTGTTGCTACTGACCAATGCTAAGTTTGCCAAAACCAAAAGATTAACTTGATGCTCCCAAATTGATACCAATACTAACAACAATATCAACCATGTAACAGAAATTGCAAACTAAAATAAGGTGTGCAAAAAGTAAATGATAAAACTTCTCATTGATATTTCATAACAGCAACTCACACCAAGGAATACATAGATAACCAACTAAATGAGAGATACTTCCACACTGCAAACCATCCTATATGATAACTTCTCTACTCATGATATGACTCGACTAAAAAGAAAAAAAGGTGAAAGATAAAGGTGTGATACCGCAACACTGCCCCAAGCTTGGAACAAGCCAAGGGTATGCCAATACCAATGATGAATTACTCCTTCGGTGGTGATGGTGAATCGTTCCCATCATCAGACTTCCAAGGTAAAGGCTCTCCATCCGCAAATTATGACTTGGTCTCCAATATCCTGAAACTAGCAGCAAAACTTATACATTTAAACCTGATCTCATACTCACAGTTTTGATTCTACACGTCGTAGAGTTGTGTTTGTAATTTGTTGGTGGCCTCGTTGATAGAAAAGATATCCTCCCAAATCTTGGCAGTCTCCTTCTTGTGCTCGGCAATGAGTTCTGCATTTATTCTGTGGATGATGCCCACTTAACGATCCGCCAACTTCGTGTACCTAAAGACTTCTTGATCCAGCTCTTCTATCCTGACTTCTAGACTACCTTCTCCTATAGCAACCCAAACATCTTCTTTCTGCACCATCCCATCCTTGAGCAGCAACTCCTTGGGATGCATCTTCAACTCATTCATGTACAGGTTGACGACATTCACGAAGAAGTTGTTCTTGGGGGTCTGGAAGAGGACATTGTGGCTCTAAACCCGAAGATGAAATCTGGCAGAAACAGATCGAAACGAAAACACGGCGAGAAAATGATATACAGACCTCGGGGGATCCGGAGGATTATATAGTGAAAAGTTTCATAACAAAAGGAAGGTGCAGGGCAAAAACGGGTCGAAGACGGGCTCCGAGGCGCCCACACCATGTGGTGGTGTGGCCAGGGGTGGGCCCGCGCCACCAGGTGGTGTGGTTCTCTCGGGCACCATCTCCTACCCTTTTTCGGCTCATTGTTTTCATATTTCCTAAAAAGAGCAAAAATATAAGTTGGAAGGTTAAACGCGAACTCTTTCTTACTAAAACTGTTACCTATTCGAAAACGGACTCTACAGTTTCTCAAATCTTTTCTTTAATAAAATCCTCCGGAGTCACCACTTGAATAGTATCAATATCTTCATTATAAGAATCTCCAGAAATATAATGTTTGAGTCTTTGCCCATTCACCACTTGCGTAGTTTTATCTTTAAGTGAAGCAATTTTGATTGCACCCGAATGGTACACCTCTTCAATAACAAAAAGTCCTTCCCATCTCGAGAGTAATTTTCCTGCAAAAAATCGGAGCGAGACCTATACAATATAACTTTCTCACCAACATGAAACTCTCTCTTAAGAATTCTCCTATCATCCCATTTTTAACTTTCTCTTTAAAGAGTCTAGAATTTTCATAAGCTTCACTTCTCCATTCAACTAAAGAACTCAAGTCAAGCATCCTTTTCTTACGGGCACGTTTAAAATCTCTATTAAGTTCTTCCATTCCCCAATAAGATTTGTGTTCTAATTCTAAAGGAAAGTTACAAGATTTTCCATAAACCATTTTATAAGGAGACAAACCCATAGGATTTTTATAAGTAGTTCCATAAGCCCATAAAGCATCATTTAACTTACTAGCCCAATTTTTCCTAGATTTATTAACTGTCTTCTGCAAGATAGATTTAATTTATCTATTTTATAATTCTACTTGCCCACTTGTTTAAGGATGATAAGCTGAGGCAATTCTATGATTAAAATCATATTTAGCAAGGGTTTTTCTAAAACCACCATCAATAAAGTGAGAACCTCCATCAGTCATAAGATATCTAGGTACACCAAACCTAGGGAAAATAACATCTTTAAGCATTTTAATGAGGTTTCACCATCAGCACTCTTTGTAGGTACAACTTCTACCCATTTATTAACATAATCAACAACAACAAGAATATGAGTATGACCATTCAAAGGAGGAAACGGACCCATAAAGTCAAAACCCCAACAGTCAAAAGGTTCAATAACAAGAAAATAATTCATAGGCACTTCATTGCGTCTAGAAATAATACCAACTCTTTGACATTCGTCACAAGATAATATAAACTTTCGTGCATCTTTAAAGAGAGTATGCCAATAGAAATCTGATTGTAGAACCTCCTGTGCGGTTCTATCTCCAGCGTGATGTCCTCCATAAGCACTACCATGCCATTTTCTCAATATCTCTCATTGTTCATGTTCTGGAACACATCTTCGCATAATCCCATCTACTCCTTCTTTATATAAGTGTGGGCCATCCCAAAAATAATGCCTCAAACCATAAAAGAATTTCCTACTTTGCTGGGCTGTAAAGGTTGGCGGAAAGTACTTGGAAACAATAAAGTTAGCATAATCTGCATACCAAGGACTATCTCGCGAGTTTACTTTCATTGCGTCCAGCTGTTCATTTGGAAAACTATCATTAACATGAATAGGGTCATAAGCAATGTTTTCCAATCTAGACAAATTATCAGCAACAGGATTTTCAGCACCCTTCCTATCTACAATATGAAAATCAAATTCTTTTAAAAGTAGCACCCATCTAATAAGCCTAGGCTTAGCATCTTTTTTTCCATTAGGTATTTAATAGCAGCATGATCAGTATGAATAGCAACTTTTGAATCAACAATATAAGGTCTAAACTTATAACAAGCAAAAACTACAGTTAGGAATTATTTTTTAGTGGTAGCATAATTCTTTTGAGCAGAATCAAGAGTCTTACTAGCATAATGAATAACATTCAACTTCTTATCTATTTGCTGTCCAAGAACAACACCTACGGCAAAATCACTAGAATCAGGCATAATTTCAAAGGGAAAATTCCAATCAGGTGGTTGAACAATAGGATCAGAAATTAAAGCCTTCTTTAGAGTTTCGAGAGCTTCTTTGCAATCATCATAAAAAACAAAAGTTACATCTTTTTGGAGAAGATTGGTAAGAGGCTTTGATATTTTAGAGAAATCTTTAATAAACCTCCTCTAGAAACCAGCATGACCAAGAACACTACGAATACCTTTGATATCCCTGGGATAGGGCATTTTCTCAATTGCTTCAACTTTAGCTCGGTCAACTTCAATACCTCTTTCAGAAATTTCATGTCCAAGAACAATTCCTTCACTTACCATAAAGTGGTATTTCTCCCAATTGAGAACAAGATTAGTGTCCTCACGTATCTGCAAAACTTTATCAAGATTGTGCAGACAGTTATCAAAAGAAGTCCCATAGACGGAGAAATCATCCATGAATACTTCCACAATTTCCTCACAAAAACCATGAGAATAGCAGACATGCATATTTGAATCCTAGCAGGAGCATTACACAAACCAAAAGGCATACGTCTATAAGCATAAGTTCCATAAGCACAAGTAAAAGTTGTTTTCTCTTGATCTTGCTTTTAACGGCAATTTGAGAAAACCTAGAATGACCATCAAAAGGCAAAAATGAGTTTTCTTAGACAACCTTTCTAACATTTGATCAATAGAAGGTAAAGGATAATTATCTTTCTTAGTAAATTTCTCAACTTTTCTAAAATAAATGCACATTCTATAACCAACTACTACTCTTTGAGGAATAAGCTCATCATTTTCATTTGTCACAATAGTATTTACTCCTTTCTTAGGGATACAATGCACAAGACTTACCCATCTACTATCAGCAATAGGATAAATAATACCAGCATCAAGGAGTTTCAATACCTCATTTCTTACCGCTTTTTTCATCTTATGAATTAAGCGGCGTTGATGTTCAACAACTGGCTTTGCATCAGGTTTTATATTAATATCATGCTGACATATAGTAGGGGAAATCCCTTTCAAATCATCAAGAGTATATCCAATACCTCCGCGGTGTTTCTTCAGTACTTCCAATAACCTTTTCTCTTCCTTACCTAAAATTTTAGAACTAATAATAATAGGATATGTTTTCTTATCATCAATATGAGCATATTTAAGATTATCAGGTAAAGGTTTTAAATCAAAAATGGGATCCTCCTTGGGTGGTAGCGTGGTACCCAAGTCTTCCATAGGTAAATTGTGTTTCAGTATCGCTGATTGACAAAGAAGAATATCGTCAATCTCATTTCTTTCTTCCATAAAGACCTCACTTTCGTGGTCCTCCATGTATTGCTGCAAAGCATTGTTAGGAGCAAGAGAAATATAGGCAAGCTTTTCAACTCTAAAATCTTCATTAGGCAATTCAGTTTCATAAGGAGATATAGAAAATTTAGAAAAATTAAACTCATAAGATTTTCCATCAAATTTAGTTAATATTTTCTCCTTCTTACAATCTATAACAACACCATAAGTGTTCAAGAAAGGACTACGAAAAATGATAGGACAAGTTTTACTAGTAGTTGCACCAAGTACTAGAAAATCAGAAGGATATTTAGTTTTACCACATAAAACTTCTACATCTCTAACAATACCAATTGGAGAAATAGTTTCTCTATTAGCAAAGCTGAATAACCACATCAACTTCTTCAAGTTCACAAGAACCAATTTCATGCATGATTTCTCTATAAAGCTCACAAGTAATAGCACTTGAAGTTGCACCAATATCACATAAACCATAATAGCAATGATCACCTATCCTAACAGAGAGCACATGAACACTAGTTTTCCTAGATCTACTAGGATGTGAACAAAATTAGAAGCATCTTCACAGAAGATAATATGTCCATCTTCTACATTTGCAGCGACAAGGTATTTTACTATTGCTACTGTAAGTTCAACAGTTATTTGTTTATCAGGTTCTATAGATTTCTTTGTACTTTTGTTAACCACACTAGCTATAATAGAAAGTTCCTTTACCTTAGCAGGGAAAGGCATTTTCTCAATATAAGGTTCATGCACAGCAGGATTAATAGTATGAACTTCTATATTTCTATCAGGAACACAATTAACAATATCTTTATAAGGTGCATGGTACTTGTCCCATTCCTTTTTGGGAATATCAAGATAGGAGGCAAAAGCTTTAAAACGGTTTGCAAAGATTTGAGAGTCAAGGCCATAAACAACACTAACATTACGAAAATTATCGGTTCCCATAAAAGATTTAATGCATTCATAATCATAACTTATACCTGACTTTTTTCCTTTGTCATTCTCCCATCCTTCAGTATTTTCCTGAATACGGTCAACAAGATCCCATTTAGCTTCTCCTTTTATACGTGTAAATGATCCAGAACAAGAAGCATCCAATAAATCCTTATCATGAAGAGAAAGCCTTGCATAGAAATTATTGATAACAATTTTACTGGGGAGCTCATGAATGGTACACTTGAGCATTAATAACTTCAATCTCCCCCACGCTTGGGCCATACTCTCTCCATCACGAGGACAGAAATTATATATTTGATTCTGATCCTTATGAATCTCACTCGGAGGATAGAATTTAAGAATAAAAGACAGGTGCAATTTCCTCCCATCCAATAGATCGGCCATTCTTCAGCATCTTAAACCATTCCGCAGCTCTGCCCTTTAGTGATAAAGAAAATAGTTTCCTCTTAACTTGGTCCACTAAAATACCTGCACACTTGAACAACTCGCATAATTCATGCATAAAGAGTAAATGATCACCAGGATGGATAGTTCCATCTCCAAAATAGCAGTTATACATAACACGTTCAACAATTTTCATATGTATTTTAAAAGGATCCAATTGAGCAGACAACGGGTCATCTACTACCCTAGAAGTGGCACTAGTACTCCCAAATAGGGAATCGAATGGAGACCTCTCCATAATAAAATAAAGTAGTAGATATAAATAAAAACAACACTCACAGTAAAAGTTCCCCTTACCAATTCCACTTACCAATAGTGCTTCACTCCCCGGCAACGGCACCAGAAAATAGTCTTGATGACCCACAAGTATAGGGGGTGTATCGTAGTACTTTCGATAAATAAGAGTGTCGAACCCAATGAGGAGCAGAAGGTGTTGACAAGCAGTTTGGATAAAGGATTCACTGTAAACAGTACCAAACATGTTTTTGGTGGTTTTTGATATAGTAGATAAATAAAGTGCGAGTAAATAAAAGAGTAATAATAATTTCAACAAGTGGCCCAATCCATTTTAGAGCAAAGGACAAACGGGTTGGTTTACTTATGATGACCAAACGTTCTCGAGGACACATGGGAATTTCGTAAAGCGCTTTTGTTTCCTACAGTTAATTACTGTTTATTGTTTTGATAGGTGTTGTGTGGGTGAACCTCTGCTAATGCACTGCCCTACTTGGACTAATACATACTTGTGATTATACCCCTTGCAAGCATCTGCAACTACAAGAAAGTAATTAAGATAAATCTAACCACAACCTTAAACTCTGGGATCCTACACTCCCTGATGCATTGCTAACGGGGGTTTAGGTTTATGTTACTCCGAAAACCCCACAATCAGTAGCCGAATACACAATGCATCCTTCTAGGCCCATAAAGGTGAAGTGTCATGTAGTCGACGTTCATATGACACCACTAGAAGAATAACACCACAACTTAAATATCAAACCAGTAAATATTACTTCAACATAATTCCACTACTACATCTTGACTTCTCCCATGTCCTCAAGAACTAAATGAACTAATCACAAGACATCATATGTATCATGATCAGAGGTGATATAATGATGAATAACAATCTGGTCATAAAGTGCAAAAACCGGTAAATCTCGTAAGCATCAACTACAAACAAGTAATCCACACCGGAAGATAGATATAGTGAAGAATAACGATATAGAACCCTAATTGTTACAGCGGGATGGAGGTGGATAGTGAGGATGATGGTGCTGGTGGTGATGATGATGACGATGATGATCTTGTTAATGCCCGGAGCGATGACGGTGACGATGGCGATGATTTCCCCTCCCCGGTGAGGAATTTCCCCAGTAGATTTCTCCTTGTCGAAGAGCTTTTCTCTCTCTGTTGTTTTCCGCCCCGTGGAGGCGGCGGAATATTTCCTCGATGGTTCTGTAGGTCTTAGGATTCCCTTGGGATGAAGTACGCGAAAGGGGGCTGCTAGTGGTGGGCCAGGGTGGCCATACCATGTGGCGGCATGACCAAAGGGGGGCGCCACCAGGTGGTGTGGGCCCCTGGTGGCCCCCTCTTGCTCCCCTCCTGGGTAGCTCCGTCATATCGTAACTTAAGAACTCTCCGATGTTTCCCTTATTCTTCTTCTGATATTTAGAAATAGGGTATCTTGATGGTGCTTTTTCCAGGAGATTTCTGGTCCCGGTGAATTATTCTCCAATAATTGTAAAACATGCAAAATAGATGAAATAACATAAGTATCATCTCTAAATTTGAAATATATCGATGAATAACAGTAAACTATGATATAACATAGTGATGCAAAATGGACGTATCATATGTCATCCACATATAAGATTAGAAATACGAGTGAGCTCCCACTTTGTTTTTTTAACACAAGACTCTAATTCGTTTTTGATAAAGCCAAAACCTTTGACTACATCATCAAACCGAATGTTCCAACTCTAAGATGCTTCCTTCAACCCATAAATGGATTTTTGAAGCTTGCATATCTTTCCAGCATTTTTAGGATCGACGAAACCCTCGGGCTGCATCATATACAGGTCCTCGGTTGGGTTTCCATATAGGAAAGCCGTCTTGACGTCCATTTTCCATATCTCATAGTTGAAATATGCAGCAATAGTTACAATTATCCGAATATATTTAAGCATCACTACGGGAGAGAAGATCACGTCGTAGTCAACTCCTTGAACTTCCGAAAACCTTTTGCAACAAGTCGAGCTTTGTGGACATGAACATTTCCAACCATATAAATATTTAGTTCCAAACTTGATTGTCACACATGGCATCTATTTTGGATCTCATGGAACTTTGCCATTTCTCAGAGTCTGGGCCCATCATTTCTTCCGCATAGGTCATAGGCTCATCATTGGCTAGCAATAATATTTCCCGCGTATCATTTTCTAACAATAATATCTTCCGCGGGTTATGGAGCCTTACCGACCTTCGTGGTGGTGGTGCTTCTCTTTCAGCGGGTTCTTCAGCTCATTCTGCCATTAAAGTATCACTCATTGAGTCCTCCCTGGTAGTCTCATCTTGAACTTCATCAAGTTGCACTGTTCTTCCACTTGTCTCCTTTGTGATAAACTATTTCTCTAAGAAAATACCATTCCGAGGGACAAACACTTTTCCCTCTTCTCAGTTCTAGAAGTAATACCCAAATGTTTCCTTTGGATATCCCACGAAAACGTATTTGTTTGACTTGGGTGTGAGCTTGTACGACTAAAGTCGCTTGACAAAAACGTCACATCCCCAAATATTTAGAAAAGACAATTTGAGACTCTTCCCATTCCACATATCATATGGAGTATTAACTACGGACTTAGGCGGTACCATATTTAGTGTGAGTGTTGCTGTTTCTAGTGCAAAACCCCAAAATGACAATGGAAGATCTGACTGGCTCATCATTGATCGAACCATGTCCAACAAGGTTCGGTTACGCCGTTCAGAAACCCTGCTTCTTTGAGGCGTTCTAGGCGGCATAAGTTGAGAAAAAATTCCACAACTCTTCAGATGATCGCTATATTCGTGACTCAAATATTCTCCTCAATGATCGGAGTGTAGAGATTTAATTTTCTTGCCATGTTGGTTCTCTACTTTATTCTGGAACTCTTTGAACTTTTAAAAAGTTTCAGACTTATGCTTAATTGGGTAGATATAACCGTATCTACTAAAATCACGAGTGAAACTTATGAAGTAGTGAAAACCACCTCTTACTGTCGTGCTCCTTGGTCTGCATACATCAGTATGTACGAGTTCCAATAAATTTGTCGCCCTCTCAGGAGAACCATTGAAAGGAAACTTGGTCATCTTTCCAAGCAAACAAGCTTCGCATGTCTCGTATGATTCAAAATAAAATGAAGTTAGAAGACCATCATTATGGAGCTTCTTCATGCGCTTTTCACTTATATGACTGATGTCTACGCACGCTTCTATTCTCGTAGACAATGTTGGGCCTCCAAGTGCACAGGTTTGTAGAACAACAAAAAAATTCCCTTAAGTGGATCACCCAAGGTTTATCGAACTCAGGGAGGAAGAGATCAAAGATAGTTCTCTCAAATAACCCTGCAATTACAATACAAGAAGTCTCTTGTGTCCCCAACACACCTAATACAATTGTCAGTTGTATAGGTGCACTAGTTCGGTGAAGAGAGAGTGAAATACAAGTAATATGGATGTTTATAAGTGATAATAGCAATCTGAAATAAAAATGCAAGCACACAAACATGTAGCAGAACAGGTCGTAAATGGTGTTTCAATGCTTAGAAACAAGGCCTAGGGATCATACTTTCACTAGTGGACACACTCAACAATAATAACATAATTGAATGCATAAATATCATCTCTTCACTACGCTACTCCGAACCAATCTCCGGTCGGATAACAAACACCAATCATTGCGTAAGGCTATAAAAGCACTCCATAGAGGTCGCATTTGCCCATCTATGTAACCCCCACGCTATCACCATGAGACCCAGATGGTTCCAAACAAATACCACAATTTCATAGGGTCATCCAACACAAAATAAAAATATCATGCTAAACCACAGGGTGCACACACTGTCACCTTTACACCGTGATCAAAGTGTCTACGGAGATAAAAGAACAAAACCACTTGAGTAGCATAATGATATGTCATAAACGTATCCTTAATTTCTGATGTTCCATGTTTTCATGCCATATGCTACATGTTTTCCTTACACTTTATGCCATTTTTATCGATTTCCACGGACTAACCTATTGCCAAGATGCCAAAGAGTCAGTTCCTGTTTTCTGCTGTTTTTAGTTTCAGAAAAGTTGTTCTGGAAATATTCTCGGAATTAGAAAATTTGAAGCCCAGAAGTCTTAAAATTCTCGGAGGATCCACGGAGTCCCGAAGAGACCCGGAGGGGGGCCACAGGGGATCCACACCATAGGGAGGCGCGCCCCTGGCCTCGTCGTCGGGTGGTGTGGCCCCCTGGCCGCCCATCGACATCGCCCTTTCGCATATTTATTCCCCCCGAGGAGTAAACCCTAAATATCTCCACATTTTCAATGAAAAATACCCGAGGCCGCCGTCATTGTCAAACCGAGTTAGGTAGGGTTCTGGAGTTCTCTGCGGCACCGGAGGGCTCTACACCACCATGCCCGCCTCCAGAATGATGCGTGAGTAGTTCATCTTTGGAATACGGGTCCATAGTACTAGCTAGATGGTTGTTCTCTCCTCTTTATGCCTCATGTTTATATCTTGTGAGCTGCCTTACATGATCAAGATCATCTTATTGTAATGCTACATGTTGTGTTTGCTCGGATCCGATGAATATTGAATGCTATGTCTCTTGATTATCAATCTATCAAGTTATCTTCATGTGTATGTTATTTATGATCTTTCATGCTCTCTGTTGTTAGTAGATGCTCTAGCCAAGTAGATACTAGTAACTCCAAGAGGGAGTATTTATGCTCGATAGTGGGTTCATGCCTCCTTTGCATCTTTGCTCGAGTAACAGAAACATGACGGATGGAGGATGTGTTGTTGCCATTAGGGAGAAAATAACGATGTTTACATTGTTTACATTACACATTTTTCTTACTTCCATTATCTGTTTCTTTCAACTTAATACCCAAGGATTGCTCGGATGACATTCTGAGGGTGGATTATTAGTCATAGATGCAGTTGGATAATGGTCAATGTATCTTGTTGTAAGGCCCGCATGAATCACATAGTAATCATCATGTCATGCATATGCACTACGGTTCATCCTTTATATCTATCAATTGCCCAACTGTAATTTGTTCATCACACATGTTATTTATCTTCTTTAGAGAGACACCTCTAGTGAACCGTGGACCCCGGTCCTTTTTCCTCATACTGATAATACAACCACTGTAATCTCTGTTTTCGTACTGCTGCTACTATTTTACTACTACCATCACTGTTCTCTTTCATCTACTATAAACAATATTATTTTCCACACGGTACGTTTAATCTCTTTGTGTTCACAAAACCAGTGAGATTGACAACCTCACTACTTCGTTGGGGCAAAGTGATTGATTGTGTTGTGTGGTTCCACGTGCTTCTGAACTGGTAGTGCGCCCTGCCAACTTAGCTGCATCAATCTTCGGAAGTAGCTTCTTGCTCTTACTGGTCGATTCAATCTTGGTTTCTTATTGAGGGAAAACTTGCTGTTGTGCTCATCACACCTTCCTCTTGGGGTCTCCCAACGAGTGCAAGACCTGCACCATCAAGACTTTTTCTGGCGCTGTTGCCAGGGAGGAAGAGGATTTCTGCAAGGGGAGTCTCTCACTTCCAATCTCTTTACTTTGTTTTTTTTTTGCTTAGTTCATTTTATTTTGCCTTGTTTGCTTCTCTTTATCAAAAACACACAAAAAAAATTAGTTCTTATTCTAGTTGTGATTTTTACCCTGTTTTTAATCTTGTTAAAATGAGTAATCTTGAGAACACTAAGTTGTGTGACTTCACTAGCACAAACAACAATGATTTCATTACCACACCTATTGCTCCACCTGCTCCTACTGCTGATTTTTATGAGATAAAGCCTATCGTGTTAAATCTTGTTATGAGAGAGAAATTTTTTGGTGTTAGTACTGATGATGCTGCTGCCCATCTTAATAATTTTTTTGAACTATGTGAGATTCAAAAATATAAAGATGTAGATGGAGATATTATTAAACTGAAATTGTTTCCTTTCTCTTTGAGAGGAAGAGCTAAAGAGTGGTTGCTATCTTTGCCTAGAAATAGTATTGATTCTTGGACGAAATGTAAAGATGCTTTCATTTAAAAATATTATCCTCCTGCTAAGATTATATCTTTAATAAGTAGCATTATGAATTTTAAGCAACTTGATAATGAGAATGTTGCTAAAGCTTGGGAAAGAATGAAATCTTTAGTAAATAATTGTCCCACTCATGGATTGACTACTTGGATGATCATCCAAAGCTTTTATGCAGGTCTGAATTTTTCTTCAAGAAACCTTCTGGATTCAGCTGCTGGAGGAACCTTTATGTCCATGACTTTGGGGGTAGCAACAAATCTTCTTGATGATATGATGGTAAATTATTCTGAATGGCACACTGAGAGAGCTACAACAGGTAAGAAGGTAAATTCCGTTGAAGAAACCTCTTCCTTGAGTGATAGGCTTGATGCTATTATGTCTATGCTTGTGAATGGCCATGCTCCTATTGATACAAAAAAATGTTCCTTTAGCCTCTTTGGTTGCTCAAGAAGAGCATGTTGATGTGAACTTCATTAAAAATAATAATTTCAACAACAATGCTTATAGGAATAATTTTGGTAGCAACAATTATAGGCCATATCCTCCCAATAATAATAATGGTTATGTCGAACATGCTTAAGAATTTTATTAGTACACAAACTCCTTTTAATAAATCTGTCGAGGAAAAGTTTGGCAAAATTGATGTTCTTGTTTCTAAAGTTGATAGCCTTGCTCTTGATGTTGATTTTCTTAAACTAAAGGTTATGCCTCATGATGTTAAATAAATCAAAACTCTAAATGCCATTCAAATTCGAATTGATGACAATGTTAGGATGTTAGCTGAATTGCATGCTAGATGGGAAAGACAAGATGAAATAGCTAGAAAGAATAATATAGCTAATGTTTGCACCATTACCACCACTAGTAAAACTTAAGATTCTCATGCTAGTAAACCTTCTACTATCAATGGTAAAGTAATTGGTGTTGGCAATTGAAAGTGCATTTGCATTTTTGATCTCTCTTAGGTTTTGGATCTGATAACAACACTAGTAAGAATCTAAGAGTGCGTCAAAGTATTTCAGGAAATATCATCTAGACGCAAAAAGGTGAAGAGTATTCCAAGACAAAGCCACCAAGATCAACTTGATCCAGCGGTAGTACCGTGCGCCTCAGCGGTAATACCGCTCTGCACAGCAAGCGGTAGTACCTCGCCCAGTACCGCCAGAGTAAAAATGGCTGCTGCATCCAGCGGTACTGGTTCGGTAGTACCGATGTGTCCAACTTGGTCGAGGAGAAAATCCTTGCTCGACGGTAGTACCTCTATTGTCAAGCGGTAGTACCGTTGCTTCCAGGAAGCGGTAGTACCGCGGGCAGTACCGGCCAAAGTACCGCCAGCGAGAACTTGCTCACAGTAACGTTTACGGTACTAGAGCGGTAGTTCCCTAGTACTACCGCCAGCCACTTTGATTTATTTCGAAGAAGTGGACAGCCGTAGTACCGGTGGGCACTCGCGGTAGTAACACTGCTAGAGTACCACGGTACTTCTGCGGTGGTACCGCTCGCGCCCTGTCTCTGGGTCGCTGCAGTACCGCTCATGTTGCCAGGTAGCGGTAGTACCGCTAGGCACGAAAAAGGGTCAAACGGCTAGTTTGGGGAGGGGGCTATAAATAACTCATTCCCTTCTTCTCCAAAGGGTTGCTCGAACCAGCATTTAAGACAAGCATTTATTGAGCCTCCAAAAGCTAGATTTCTCCCAATCCATCCAGCCAAACTCGTTGATACTTGGAGGATTGAAGGAGAAGACCCCGATCTACATCTTCACCGAGCCGATCTTCATTTCCCCCTCATATTCTAGAGGGATCTAGTCTAGGGTTTCCTTGTGGAAAACCTAGACTCCATTGCTACACTTTTTTGGTGATTTGAGATTGTTGGGAGCCCCCAATTTGGTTGTGGGTGTGTGCCCCAAGCTTGCTTGTAAAGGACTCGATTCCCGCCTCAAAGGGGATCTATAGTGGAAGGTGGACTAGGCCTTTGTGGCAGGGTTCATCGGAGAATAGGGTGAGGCCTTTGTGGCATTGAGTAGGCCTTTGTGGCGAGCTCACACCCCTCCAACGAGACGTACTCCCTTAACAAGGAGGAACTCGGGAATACATCGTGTCTCCGTGTGCTTCATATCGGTTACCTCGTTCCTTTCCTCCTTACTCGAGCTTGTATTGTTATTGTGCTTGTTCTTGTCATATAGGTAAATTCACCGTAGTTGCACCATCTAGAGAATTTACCTTTCTGTCAAGCCTAATTGTGAAAGTGTCGTGGTGGTGTCACGGCAGATGCCATGGGATGGCTAAAGATGTGGGGACGAAGGACGCTGGAGGTGTCCGGGGAGGGATCACGCGACGAGTAGCCGCGTGAGGTAAGAACAATACACTGCAAACAACACAATCTACCCAGGTTCAGGGCCCTCGTGAGGAGGTAAAACTCCTACTCCTGCCTCTCTGTATGTATTATGATGTTTCTCCGAGTAGCCACAGTACAAATGATATCGCTACCGAGTAGCCACTCTCCTCTTTCCGAGTAGGGCTAGGTTAAGAACTTAGGGTTTCTAGGGTTCAATGTGTGCATGCCTCGCGCAGGAGGCGGCGGGGCACCTTATATACCTGGTGCCCAGCCGGATACGTCCAAACATGGACAAGTGTCGACATAGTGTGCACACCGTCCTTCTTCCGGGTTCCCGCTGACAGCTTTGGTTCCTAACCTTGGCTTCATCTGGAAAGTCGTTGGGCAAAACTAGGGGACAGACTGGTATCACTGTACCTAGGCACAGAGTAGGCCCCCCTTATCCTGCCACGGCCTGCTTCCATGCCGTCACTGTCAGGCAGGCCGGTCCCAGATGAACAGTAGTTCGAATGCTGCCAAGTACGGACCCAGGATACGCGGGATCCTGTGTCAGAACGGCTCCTTTGACTTTCTGGCCCGAGTAGGTTCCCGCCAATTGTTCCCGCCAATTGTACTCGGGCCAACTCTTCTACTCGAAAGGATAGAACTTGATTGATATCTCCTTCTGGTCATCTTGAGGTGAGACCGAGTAGCAGTTGACCGGGTAGCGAGTACCAGGTAGTCGGCTACTCGACCAAACCTCTCTTCTGTAAGCCGCCTTTACCACTTGCCTTTACCCTACTCGGGGGTAACCCCCCGACAGCAGTCCCCGAAGCTGGTTGAGTCTTGCGAACTCGTTCACTAGGCTCTGCCAGCTTAAAATCAATCTTTGCCTCACAGCCCTTGAACCTCAAGATATCGAGTAAACGGCCTCCGAGTAGCACTCTGACAAGTATCTTCTGTCTCTTGTCTTCCGAGTAGCACTTGCTTTCTACTCTGTAACCGAGTAAAAAGACTTAGAGAACTTTCTTGAATTGAGCCGTTGCGGCGCAGAGCACCATCCAGCCGTCCGTGCCGCAGCCGGACGCGTGTCAAGCATCCACGACCCTGTCGTTTCGCTGCCCACGACACATCGTGCCACGCGCCCAGTTTTCACGGGGCGGGCCCACCGGCTCGTTATGTCCCATCAATCGTAATAATAGGCCACGATCTGATCGTGGGATCTACTGTGGCCGTTACGCGCGCGTTCCGCGCTTACGTGCGTTTCTATTCGGCCACAGGCCCCACCACACAGCAATCATGGCCACGATTGATCCCACTACGCCGATGGTAACGGTAAAATCGCGGAGAGGGTATAAATACCCCCGCCGGTAACTTCCTTTTCCCCTTCCCTTGCACTATTCCTCTTTCGTCCTCTGCTTTCCTCCGCCACCGAGCTCTCCGCCGCCGCGCTAGCTTTCGCGCCGCCGCGAACTCAATTCGCCCAACCACTCCGTCCAATTTCTTCCACTCCTCCTACTCGCAACAATGGCCAAAGCCGGCTGGGCAGGCTCAATCGTTACCAGTGAGGATTTCGCCTGGCTCGTTAATACCAGGCGAGTTCCTCCCGGCGTGGAGTGCCGGGCGCCTGACGATGAAGTCGTGCCAACTCCGCGGGAGGGTGAGCGCGTCGTCTTCATGTCGCACTTCGAGCGCGGCTTCGGACTGCCGGCCTCCGAGTTCCTCTGTAAGTTTCTCGACCACTTCGGCCTCCAGATGCATCATCTGCCGCCGAACGCCGTCGTCTTCCTCGCCTACCACGCCGTGGTGTGCGAGGCCTTCCTCGGCATCCACCCGACGTCGGAGACCTGGCTGAGGTACTTCCACCTCCGCCAGCAGACTGTCGGGAAGAAGGACAGCGCGGGCGTGGTCGGCCGCGCAACCGACACCGGCTGCGCCATGATGGTGCAGCGGACCGGGACGAACCACCCCCATATCAAGGGGCTGGACTCCGTTCGATTGTGGCAGAAGACGTTCTTCTATGTCAAGAACATCCCCGCCGCTGAAGGAGCCCAGGTACACGACAGGATCAACCTTCCCGCCTGGAGCCTCCGTGCTCCCACTCAGAAGAACTGGAAAGAGAAGCCCGCCAACGACGACAACGCCATCGAGATAGAGAACAGGCTTGGCTGGCTGATAGAGCAAGGCCTCAAGAATGACGATCCGGTGGCTTGCTGGATCCAGCGCCGAGTGCTGCCTCTGCAGGAGCGCTGCCATCTCATGTGCTACATGGGAGGCCCCCGCGACTGCACCAGGACGACAACCATCGAGATCGACAACATTGATGTTCCTGGGCACGCAAGGGCCATCTTGATGACGAGCCTCAGCGATCATTGTCAGTACGGGTTCGTCCCGTACAGCCGCACGAAGCCGATTGAGCGGGTACGTTCTCCTTACTCTGTTTCTGCATATGCTTTCCGAGTAGATAACTCTTCTTCTTGCCACGAGTAGCAATTGCCTTCTGCACCGAGTAGGATACTTAGCCGAATCTCCTAGGCTTAATGTGTTTTGTACTTGCACGCCTTGTCGGGTAGCCTACTCGGGAACGATTCTTAGGCTTAGTGTGCTTTGTGCCTGCACGCCTTCCTGGGTAGAAACAATTAGCGAGCTCCCTAGGCTTAATATGCTTTGTGTCTGCACGCCTATCCGAGTAGAATTCCTTCTCGATACTCGGCTAATCTGTGATCCCTCTCTGTATTTCAGATCCTTACTCGCCAGAAAATTGAAAGCTGCGAGCGCTTTGATGGCAACTTCTCTGCCGATCGCGAGGAGGACGATGTGCCCTCCTTCGATGCCGCGGATCAGATCAATCTCCCACGCTCCCCAACGACGGAGAAGCGCGAGGCCGAATCGTCTCTTCGCGATTGGTCTGAAGATGACTTCGAAGGTAACAACATACTCACTTTGCTTGCTTGCGAGAAGCGTCAATCCCTTGCTTGCTGTTCCTAATTTTCTTCTTTTCTTTTCTCGGACTCGTAGATGAAGCTGCCGACGAGGACGAGGACGAGGACGATGACGAGGACAAGGACGATGCGGTCCTTGTCGTCAAACCTCTGTCCGTCGCAGCCCCCAACACCCGCAAGCGGACTGGCAGTGACGCCCAAGGGCCTCCAGCCAAGAAGAAGAAGCCAGTCGAGAAGCCGAAACCGACCAAGACAGTCGTGAAGAGATTAAGGCGAAAGCTCCCTTCCACCACTGCGTAAGTTTTCTTCTCGACCGTCTCTCCTCCCGCGCTGTGGTGTTTTCCCCAATCCCCTTCTAATTTCTGATACTTTCTTTCTCGGCAGCCCTGCCATGGACGCGAATGCCGTTCTCGCGCCCGACCAAGCCAACAAAGCACCAGTACCTCTGATCAATCTCGACGATGAGGAGGATGACGCCACCAACATCCAAGGAGCAGAAACAGAACATCAGAACCGCGCGTCGTCAGCAGCACAGGACACTGCTGCTCATCAGGACAGAGCGCCTTCTCCTCCGGCCAGCAATGCCGAGGAGGATCAGGACCAGGAGATGCATGACACCGCCACCCACGAGCAGCCAGACGCAGAGCAAGAGAAGCCCACCACCGGGGCTGCCGCACAAGAGAATCCCGCTGGCGAGCAGCGGGTAGAGGACGCCACCACCACGGATGCCACCATGGCGGACTCCTATCCACTGAGCGACGCGCACACAGGCGCCGCGCCGACTAGCGCCCAGCCCGATGCCGTGCAAGGTGATGGTTCCGTGGTGCCTCCAATCGTTCAAGGCACCGCACCGCTAGTTTCCTCCTCAGTGCCACAGAACCGGGACCCAGCCAGGCAACAGGCCCTAGACGCCCTGAGGGATGAAGTTGACAGAAGAGCAGCCGAGAAAGAAGCTGCCGAGAAGGCCGAGGCTGAAAAAGAGGCATCCGAGAAGGAAACCGCCGAGAAGGCCGAGGCCGAGAGAGAGACAGCCGAGAAGGAAGCCGCCGAGAAGGCGAAGGCGAGAGCTGAGGGAAAGAAACTCGAAGATCCCGAGAAGCAGAGAGCCGAAAAAGAGAAGGCGAAGAAACGGGCCAGAGATCAGAATCAAATGCCGCCGCCAGCCTCGGGTGGAGCACTGGTGATTCGAGAATCCGGCCCGGTTGCCACTGCGACCGCTGCCGCCGCCATCGCCGCTGGCCAACCTTGCTTCCCGGATTACATGGTTAAGGTTAGCCAGCAAAACATAATTGGCTTCTCTCCCCAGGACAAGCAGCTTGCCCTTCTGAGGGGACGAAAGGCCGTAGCCAGGAACTCCCCTCCCCCAGATCCAAACCAGAACCAGTCCGTCACTATTGCTTCTCGAGGAGTCCAAGATCCAACGATAAAATCCCGGAGCCTTGAGCAGGTGCTGGATACCATTGGCTATATCGACGCCAAATGGGACAGCAAGGTTCTCGGCACGGAAAACTGGCACGGTCTTGGTCTCGGCACAATTGACCACATGCGCGTCGAGTGGAACAAAGTGGATCTGGGATACAAGCCCATGACCGTCTCCACCGAGACTGCCACTCTCGCCGCCAAGATGTTCCTGCACCGCAAGAACGCCGAGGACATCGAGCAAGCTTATGCAGTAAGTTTCACTTGTCCTTCTCTGAGTTGAATTTTTCTTCTCTTCTATTCGCCTTCATTCTTCTTTACCATCACCCAGTCCCCGAGATTCTGGCCGAGTAGGCGGATACTCTCCGAGTAGCCTCCTACTCGGGTTGAATCTTTTCTGCTCTGTCTAACTTGTTTTCTTCTCGCTTCTCAGGATAGCGTCCTGAAGCGGACCAACTTATACCGCGTGCTTCTCTGGAATCACTCTATCGCTAGGAGGCGAATCGCTGCACTGGAGAAGGAGAAGGCAGCTGCGGAGGCTGCGAGCAAGAATGCCAACGACAGCACTCAGCAGCTGGCTGAAGTGAAAGGTACGCTTTTAGCCATGCGGTTACTGCGTTTCTTGTTTACGCCCGCGTCTGCTTTCTTTTGCGCTAACCTTTCCTACTCTGCAGAGAACCTGAAGAACTTGGCTGAGGAGCACGAGAAGTGCCGTGCGTTTGTGGAGAACGCCGAGGCCACCATCAAGAAGTTAGAAGGTGAGTAGCCGTCTACCCGGCATCATTCTTGTGCCTATCTCCTTTGCTTCTCTGCTAACCGTGCCTTGCTCTTTTCAGAAGATCACAAATTGTTTGTTGAGGAACACCAGGACTGCGTCAAGCCGGAAGAGGTGCAGAAGCAGCTGTCCGACCAGGCTGTTGAGTTGGTGAAGGACCACACTACGGAAACGGAGCAGCTGCAAGTCCAGCTGCAGAAAGCACTCCGGGATGCTGTTACAGTTAGTGAAGAGAAGGACAGAGTAATTGCCGAGAAGACCAAAGCGGAGACAACCCTCAAAGCCAAGATCAAGGCCCTAGAGCTGGAGTGCGAAACACTGAAGACATCCAATGCTGGGTACTTCGCTCAGTTGGATACTCTGCGCCAGATTCAGGATAAGCACATATCCAATGAAGAATCCTGGAAGACCCAGCTGCAGGCGTTGCGCATCGAGCTTAAGAGTAAGCTTTCTCTTCTCTGCATCCTTCTCTTCTCGGTCGAATTTCTTCTCGGTTCTTCCTCTACCCGGTTCTTTTCTTCTCTGATTCTGAATTTCTTACTTGTTTTCCCAGAAATCTTTCCTGCCATTATTTCTTCCTGCGTGCCCGCTCTGGCCAAGGCCCAAGCAGCACGTGCTGCGAATGGCGAGCCAGAGGACACCAGGGCCGAAATTGAAGACAGCATGCTGGTGATGCGAGGCCAGTTCGAGCGCCTAGCCGCCGTTGGTTCTGACCTCGTGCGCGTGGGCTTTGAGCTTCATAAGCTCTTCTGGCCTGAGGAACCTGAGCCAACAACCATTCGGGGCCTCGCACTCAAGCTGCAGAATGTGAAGGCCGAGTTGAAGAAGTGGCGTGCTTCCGGAGCTCGTGCAGGCGCGGACTTGATGCTTATCTGCATCTCCTCCTGGTACGAAAATCTTAACATGCAACTCATCCGCGGGAAGCGCGACAACTCCAAGTGGGAGACAGACTCCGACTGCGTGGCCACGCGCAAATCGATCGCGTATGCAGTGGCGGAGTGCGCTGAGACGGAGATCTACATCGACGGCCCCCCCGAGCCCGACACCGAAGTGGAGGAGGACGAGGAGGAAGACGACGACACGGAGTCCGACTTGGAGGGCCTCTTCGATTCCCCCAGGAGCAAGGCCGGGAAAGGGAAAGGCACGGCCATCTCGAGTAGCGATGAGGAGGCCGAGCACATCGACACCGCCCCACTCGACTTCGGCACCTCTTCAGGAGCCGCTCTTGACGACACGATGCCCGCCCCCAGCCGAGCCTCCGGTTCCTCTACAGCTCCAGGGCCCATCTCGGTGGCCACGGCCACTTCTGACCTGGCAGCCACTGAGCAGGACGTCGTGATGGAGGAGTCCGCCACCGTCCAGTCGGAGGTGGATGCCACCCATGCCAGCGCCGAGGAAGATGCGGCAGCCAGGGCCACCACAGAAGATGCAGCAGCCAATGCCAGCACTGACAACACTGCCACCTCCACATAACTTTACCTGCAAACTTTTTTACTCGAAAACTTATCAGATCCCCGGGATGCCGGGAGCAGATGTAATAGACTATCTTTGTTTTGCTTGCTACACAGTTTTTATCCCCTCTCTGTTTATTTCGAAATTAATCAATTTGAACGACGCTGGCTCAATGCCGAGTTGCGTTTCCATGCGAGTCCCCGAGTTGCATTTCTTATTCACCCTATCTTTTCATCTCTGCTCTACCCGCGACTTGTCGCTTGTTTGGTATTCGAGTCACAAGAATCAAGTAGTAGGGCTGCAAATACTCAGCCGCTAGAAACAATCATGGTAACGCAGCCCACCACTTAGCCGAGAAGACGAAAACAGGGAACAAAAGTAACAAACAATCTACTCGGTTCCTGCACTCTTTCTTCCTTAGCGATTTTCGTGTGCTCATTGACCTTTTGCTTGTTCTCTTGCTTGCCATGAAGCCGGGTTTCGGACAGCAGCAGAGTCGAAGAGTTGGCATACAGGTTTAAACACAGTACTCAATGCACTTATGAGTTCTGAAGTGGAGCAACCGAATAGACAAAGGGTCAACCCGAGTAAAAACACTTAGAGCAATTTTGGACGAGGGCAGCCCCCGAGAACAATTTCAGATTGCAGAGTAGAATTTCAACTCGGATAAGAGGGTACATACACATCTTTGCTTACGAATGAAAACGACGAAGTAGAGCTACATTCCAAGGGCGCTTGGTTTCCTCTCCAGCTTTATCTGCCCTGTTCGCCTGCGATGGGCGCACATCTACAAGGTAGTATGCATCATTGTGCAGCGCTTTGCTCACGATAAAAGGCCCTTCCCAAGGAGGAGACAACTTGTGCATCCCGGCTGTGCGTTGCACCAGCCTAAGGACCATGTCTCCTTCTCGGAAAACCCTTGGGTTCACCTTTCGGCTATGATAACGCCGCAGGTTTTGCTGGTAGATAGCCGAACGTGACAGAGTCAGCTCTCTTGCTTCTTCAAGCAGGTCAACGTCGTCTTCTCGAGCTTCTCTCGCCTCCACCTCAGTGTAAAGGGCTACTCGGGGGGAGTCATGCTCTAAGTCTATTGGCAACACGGCCTCAGCCCCGTATACCAAGAAGAATGGCGTGTAGCCGGTTGACCGGTTAGGGGTAGTCCTTAGACTCCACAACACCGCTGGCAACTCTTCTAGCCAACACCCAGGTGTTTTCAGCAATGGCTCAATCAGCCTTGGCTTTATGCCTGCCAGTACCATTCCATTTGCTCTCTCAACTTGCCCATTGGAGGCAGGGTGCGCGACTGACGCAACGTCTAGTCGGATATGCTTATCTCTGCAGAATCGCACCATTGCCCCTTCTGCAAAGTTGGTGCCGTTGTCGGTGATGATACTGTGCGGGTAGCCATATCTCATGATCACATCCTTCACGAACTTTACAGCTGTGACCCCATCGCACTTCCGAATAGGTTTCACCTCAATCCACTTGGTGAACTTGTCCACCATGACCAAAATATGTGTCATATTGCCTTTAGCCGGCTTGAAAGGACCAACCATATCCAAGCACCAAACAGCAAATGGCCATGTGATAGGAATTGTTCTCAACTCGGAAGCAGGCATGTGAATCTTACTTGCGAACATCTGGCAGCCGTTGCACTTCCTCACAATATCTTCAGCTTGCTGCAGTGCAATGAGCCAGTAGAAGCCATGCCGAAAAGCTTTCTTGACCAAAGCCCGAGATGAGGCGTGATGCCCACATTCCCCTTGATGTATCTCCACCAGAATTTCTTCTCCCTCTTCCGGGCTCACACAACGTTGCAGCACACCAGTGGCACTTCTCTTGTGCAACACATCTCGGACTATAGTGTAACCCTTGGACCTTCTCTGAATCTGCCTCGCAGTCACCTCATCTTCAGGTAAAGTACCGTCCCTTAGAAAGGATAATATGGGCATAGCCCAACTCGGTGTCTCCCGTATGGGAAACACTGGTTCGTCCAGTTCCATTGGGAAAGGCTCTTGCGGTTGTACAGGAGGAGTAGGAGCGCTTCTTTGCAGCCCAGACCGATTGGCGAGAACTTCTTCAATGAATGCGACAGCCTCTGGGTTGAGGGCGGCAGTCCCCGAGTACGGAGTGGCAGTCCCCGAGTAAGGAGTGGCAGTCCCCGAGTAAGGAGTGGCAGTCCCCGAGTACGGAGTGGCAGTCCCCGGGTTGGGAATGGCAGTCCCCGAGTAAGAAGTGGCAGTCCCCGAGTAGGGAGTGGCAGTCCCCGAGTAGAGGACGGCAGTCCCCGGGTTCCCTGCAGCACTCTCCCAGTCAATCTCCATTGGGTCAGATTCTTCACTTGGCAGAGAAGGAACAAAGATGGATTCCGAGTTGGGGGAAGGCTTGATGGATGGCTTCCTCAAATGCTCCAAGGCAATCCCTGCCGGGATGGACTGCCGAGAAGATCCCAACTTGGATAGCTCGTCTGCTGCTTCGTTCTCTGCTCGGTGAATGTGCTGAAACTCACAGCCTTCGAAGAACCCAGTCATTGACTGCACCAGGAAACGATACGATGCCATGTTGGCATCCAAAGCATCCCAGGTCCCTGGGACTTGCTGCACCACCAGATCTGAATCGCCATAGCATATAATGCGCTGCACGCCAACCTCCTTTGCTACTCGCAAACCATGCACCACTGCCTCGTACTCGGCTACATTGTTGGATGCCTTGAAATGAATCTGCAGCACATACTTGAGCTGATCTCGCTTGGGTGACGTGAGCACGACACCAGCACCAAGGCCTTCCTTCACCTTCGAGCCATCGAAATGCATCCTCCAATAGTTGGAAACTGGAGCAGGAGGTTCATACTGCATCTCGTCCCAGTCCACAAGAAACTCTGCCAGGACCTGAGACTTGATTGCTTCTCTTCTCGCATACGCGGGAGCGTACGCGGCTAGCTCAATCGCCCACTTGGCTACTCTGCCACTTGCCTCCTTGTTGCCCATGATATCCGAGATGGGGGCAGAGCTCACAACTGTGATAGGGTGTTCCTGGAAATAATGTTTCAGCTTCCTGGCGCCCAGGTACACACCATATGTCATCTTCTGGTAGTGCGGATAGTTTTGCTTGGAACTGGACTGCACTTCACTGAGATAATAGACTGGGCGCTGCACACTCTTGCCTTCTTCTTCTCGCTCCACCACTATCACCACGCTGACTACTCGGTTAGTCGCAGCAATGTACAGCAGCATAGGCTCCTTGGGTAGCGGACTAGCCAAGACGGGAGCGCTAGCCAGCATTGCTTTCAGCTCATTGAATGCCACATCCGCTTGCGGAGTCCAGACAAACTTGTCACTTTTCTTCATCAGCTGATATAGAGGCAAGGCCTTCTCGCCCATTCGGCCCAGAAAACGGCTCAGAGATGCCAAACAACCCGTGAATTTCTGCACATCTTTCAGTGATCTCGGTAAAGACATGCTCTCAATAGCTTTTATCTTAGAAGGATTGGCTTCAATGCCCCGACTAGAAACCAGAAAACCTAGTAGCTTTCCAGCCGGTACGCCAAAGGTGCACTTGCTCGGATTCAGTTTCATTTTGTACTTGCGTAGGTTAGCAAAGGTTTCCTCCAGGTCGGCAAGCAGAGTATGTGTTTTATTCGTTTTGATGACAATGTCATCTACGTACACCTGCACATTCTTGCCGAGCTGGTCGTGCAAGCATTTCTGCATGCATCTCTGATAGGTTGCACCCGCGTTCCTCAAGCCAAAACACATGACACGATAGCAATAAGCCCCGTACGGGGTAATGAAAGCAGTCTTTATTTGATCAGCAGTGTTGAGTGCAATCTGGTGGAAACCAGAGTAGGCATCTATGAAAGACAACAGTTCACAACCAGCAGTGGAATCGATCACCTGATCGATGCGGGGTAGCGGGAAAGGATCCTTGGGGCATGCCTTGTTCAAGTCGGTGTAGTCGACGCACATGCGCCATGCAGTGGCAGCCTTGGGATCTTCCTTTTTCTTCTCGACCATGACCGGGTTGGCTAACCAATCCGGATGCAGCACTTCCATGATGAAGTTACTTATCAGCAGCTTGGTGATCTGATCACCGATGGCCTTCCTTCTCTCATCTCCGAAACGGCGCATAGCCTGCTTCACGGGCTTGGCGTCAGGACGCACATGCAAAGAGTGCTCAACCAACTCCCTCGGGACTCCTGGTAGATCTTCATTGGTCCAGGCGAACACATCCCGATTCTCACGGAGGAAGTGGATGAGCGCGCTTTCCTATTTCTCCGCCAACCCGGAGCCAATGATGGCTACGCGGTCGGGGAACTCGGGGTCGACCTGGACTGTCTTGGTCTCCTTGGCAGCTTGGAAGGCAGTACCATGCTGGGTACTCGGCACACCTTGTGCGCCAGCTTGTGCGGACTGAGCCATGGCCACCACCTCGTACATCTTCTTCTTCTCGGCAGCAATCACCATCGATTCCGCCAGCTGGGAGCTAGCAGAGGCACACTCCATGGACTTCTTGTAATCTCCCGAGATGGTGATGATGCCATTGGGACCAGGGATCTTCATCTTCAGATAAGCCACATGTGTAGAGGCCATGAACTTGCTCAGAGCAGGCCTGCCGAGTAGAGCATGATAGGGGCTCTGATGATCCACCACCTCGAACTGCAAGCGCTCTGTGCGGCAGTTCTCCCGAGTACCGAATAGCACATCAATCCACACTCGGCCAATCGGGTTGCACGAGATCCCGGGCACAATGCCATGGAAGGTGGTCTTGCTAGGCAACATCATGTTCTCGGCCAGGCCAAGCTTTTCGAGTGTGTCCTTGTACACAATGTTGATGCTGCTGCCGTTGTCGATTAGCACCTTGCTGAACCTCACATTCTTCTCGGGACCCAGGAAAGTAGGATCCAGCACCAAGGCATAGGTACCCGGATTGGGCATCACCTTGGGATGATCTGCCCGGGTCCACCTGATCTCCTGATCACACCAATACATGTAGTGGGGAACAGCAGGAATCACTGCATTGACCTCCATGGCCCGCCTGTGCTGCGATTGCTTGTCGACTGCCTCAGAAGTGAAGATCATATAGCTCTCATGGTGCTCTTGGTACTGGTTGGAGCCATTGCCCCCATTGTTGCCATTGTTGTTGTTGCCTCTGTTGTTGTTGTTGCGGTTATAGTTGTTGTTGTTGTTGCGGTATCTCTCGTTGTTGAAGTTCTGGTTGGCTCCTAAAGCCACTTGGTTCACATTCTCTCTTCTCGGGTACACTGGCGGCCGAGTTGCGGGTGCGCGAGTAGGCTGAACGGTAGCATTGGCGGCTGGCAGAGGAGGAGGAGGAGGCAAGCCATCACTCTTGATCACATCCCACCACTCGCACTGCCGAGTAGTGTGGTTAGCAGGCCTCGAGGGATGGTGAGTGTGAAAGCTGCATGGGCCATCCTTCATGTCGTCGAAAACAAACTTCTTCGGCTGCTCGGAGTTCCCGCTACCCGACTGAGAGGCGCGAAATGGCTTCTTGTTGCCTTGGCCCTGGTTCTGGTTCTGCCCGTAGGCTCCAGCAGGTTTCTGCCTTTGGCCACCACCGCCTCCAACATTCACTGCATTCACCTCTTCAGGATCATACCGAGTATCTACTCGGCGCTTGTTGCGGAACTCGTTGCGCTTGCTGCTGTTGAAGTTTCTTCTCGGCTCAGAGGAATCCATCAGTGGCTGAGTAGGATCACCGAGTGCGTACTGATCCGCAATCTTGATGGTCTCCGCCAGAGTGTTCGGCATCTCCCTCTGCAATCTCTGCCAAAGCATGCTGCCATGTCGGCAACCCTGCGCAAACCAAGTGATGGCATGTGCTTCATTCACACCCTCACAGGTGTTCCTCAAGGTGCTCCACCGAGTAAGGTACTCGCGGTCCGTCTCGTCTTCTCGCTGCCTGCAAGCTGACAGCTGCTGTGGCCTATTCGGCCTCTTGTATGTACTCGTGAAGTTGCTGATGAAGGCATCCGAGAAGTCCAGCCAGCAGTTAATGCTGTTCTTGGGCAAGTTGTTGAGCCAAGTGCGAGCTGGACCCTCTAGCATCTGCGGCACATAGCGCACCGCCCATCTCCTGTTGCCATTCGCGATATGGACCGCGGTGACGTAGTCATTGAGCCAATCTTCAGGCTTGGTGCTGCCGTTGTAACTCTTGGTGCCTCTTGCGAGCTGGAAGCCCTTCACGGAAGGCTCGTTCATGATGCGCGGGCCAAAGCACTCGGGGCCAGGAGGACCCGTGCTCTCAAGCCGCGCCGACAAGCTGATACGGTCCAGTTGGTGCCTTGCATCTCCAGGCGCCAACACGCGCTCACCAACACGGTCATGAATATCATAGCCAGCCATCTCCATAGCCGAGTAGCCATCATCATACCTATCCACCTGCATAGCTGCGGGCTGCTCCACCGGGTTGGCGACTGGTGCCGCTGGGCGTGGCTGCTGCCTCTGCCGAGTAGGCTGAGCTGCGGGTTGCCGAGAAGAACCTGGGCGCGCGGCATCTCGGGCACGGCTTTGAGCTTGATGGGCTTGAGAGCCTGCTCTTGCAGCGTTGTGTTCCCGCCCGGGCTGCTGCGGCACAGCAACCTGTTTCGCGGCAGCAGCCGGGTCATACACCTGCATTTGCCTGTCTCTACCCGAGCGCCCGCTGCGGCTCTTCTCGCGGCTGGGATGCGGAGACGAGGCCTGATCGTTAGATCTAGCCGCGTGCGAGTGAACCACCTGCGAAGCTCCAGCCCCCGGGTTGGCCTTCCGGAACTCCTCGTTTTGCCTAGCGGCCTCCAACACCAACTCGTTGAGCCTCTCCTGCTGCCTGAGACGCGCCTCTCCATCTAGGCGCGGCAACTCGGCAGCCACGGCCTCTGCAGCTCTGAGTGTCTTGGCGGGTGTGCTGTACCTTGGCCTTGTGAAGGTGTTCGCGGTGGCGGACTGAGCGGGCACCTCCGCAACCGTTGCCATCTCGACACCCAAGTTGCGCCGCGTAGCGCCTACTCTGCTAGGCCTCCCGGCGACTGGCGTGAAGCCGTGAGCCTTGTTGTACTCGAGCTGGTCTAAACTCAGCTCAAGCCTGATCTTCTCCAACTCCGCCTGCTCGGCAAGCAGCTCCTGGCGTTGCCGCTCGAGCTGCTCCCTCGCGGCTAGGAGCTCGACGTCGGTGGGAGTGGGCATGCCGGCTCGCGCAGCAGACGCGGGGATGACCGTAGAGGTGGAAGGTGGCAAGTTGTTCTCCCTCTCGTAGGGCCGGTGAGTCCTGCCACCAGCAGGCGGTTCGTCAACCTCCTCGACGACGGCCGCAGCGCCAGTAGCAGCTGCGCCAGTGTTTGCCGCCAAACCCGTCACCATCACCTCTGCGCAGCTCGCAGAGCTGCATGCGGGCTTTCCGCGAGCAGCAATCACAGCGGGAGGATCCTCCGCGTCATGCACCAGCTCGGGGTACGCGCGGTTGGCGATGGTGGCGACGTAGACGAGGTGAGAGCCGAAGGAGATCACCGAGCCGCCCTCAGGCATGGCCATGCCGCCGAAACAGCCGGCGTTGTCGGTGACGAAGTCGAAGGAGCCAAATCTGTGGACAAGGCCACAGACCACGCGCTCCGCTGAAGAAGATCCCGTCCGAACAGAAACTCCAGCCAGCGCTGCTGGTTGCCCCACGGTGGGCGCCAACTGTCGTGGTGGTGTCACGGCAGATGCCATGGGATGGCTAAAGATGTGGGGACGAAGGACGCTGGAGGTGTCCAGGGAGGGATCACGCGACGAGTAGCCGCGTGAGGTAAGAACAATACACTGCAAACAACACAATCTACCCAGGTTCAGGGCCCTCGTGAGGAGGTAAAACCCCTACTCCTGCCTCTCTGTATGTATTATGATGTTTCTCCGAGTAGCCACAGTACAAATGATATCGCTACCGAGTAGCCACTCTCCTCTTTCCGAGTAGGGCTAGGTTAAGAACTTAGGGTTTCTAGGGTTCAATGTGTGCATGCCTCGCGCAGGAGGCGGCGGGGCACCTTATATACCTGGTGCCCAGCCGGATACGTCCAAACATGGACAAGTGTCGACATAGTGTGCACACCGTCCTTCTTCCGGGTTCCCGCTGACAGCTTTGGTTCCTAACCTTGGCTTTATCTGGAAAGTCGTTGGGCAAAACTAGGGGACAGACTGGTATCACTGTACCTAGGCACAGAGTAGGCCCCCCTTATCCTGCCACGGCCTGCTTCCATGCCGTCACTGTCAGGCAGGCCGGTCCCAGATGAACAGTAGTTCGAATGCTGCCAAGTACGGACCCAGGATACGCGGGATCCTGTGTCAGAACGGCTCCTTTGACTTTCTGGCCCGAGTAGGTTCCCGCCAATTGTTCCCGCCAATTGTACTTGGGCCAACTCTTCTACTCGAAAGGATAGAACTTGATTGATATCTCCTTCTGGTCATCTTGAGGTGAGACCGAGTAGCAGTTGACCGGGTAGCGAGTACCAGGTAGTCGGCTACTCGACCAAACCTCTCTTCTGTAAGCCGCCTTTACCACTTGCCTTTACCCTACTCGGGGGTAACCCCCCCGACAGAAAGAAAAATTAAAATTGGCCGTAGCACCTATTCACCCCCCTCGAGGTGCCCATACTATACTTTCAATTGGTATCAGAGCCTCGGCTCTTCTATCGGGATTACCGCCTAAGAGTTTTATTATGGTCGATGAGATGGAGACCGCCGGGTCCGTGGTTCCGGTCTCTATGAATGATCTCAATGAGTTGAAAAATTCATTGACCTCATCCATGCATACCAAAATCGATGAGTTGCGTCATGTCTTCATGCAACTCTTGAAAGCCAAAGGACCGGAGGTCACCGGCTCATCTCCTCCGGATGACAATCCGGAGGGCGCCAAGAAAGGGGATGATGGTGATCCATCTAAAATGCTTCCGCAAAAAACTCCACCGAGAAGGGTACGGAAGGAGAGGAAGAATATCACTCCGTCAAAGGACGTTATTCTCCCGATCCTCCCGTCCCATATCCTCATATAATCCCTAGGGGAGATCCACCTAAAATTGATGCATTTTCTTTTCGTGAATGGCAATATTACATGGAGACTCACTTGAACTCTTCTTGTATAGAGCTTTGGAGGGTCACTCGTGATGAATACAAGCCTCATGACCCCAAGAAACTAACAAGAAGAGAAGTCATAGATTGTCAACTCAACTACACCGCCTTGTTATTTCTTCAACAAGTCGCGGGTCCTAACCACATGTCGCATCTTCAACAATATTCCACCGCCAAGGAAACATGGGACGCTCTTGTCGTCAAGTTTGTGGGCAATGAGAGCATGCAAAGGAATAGGTATGATGCCTTGCACAATGAGGACGAAGGGTTCTATATGCATGATGGAGAGAACCATGAAGACATGTACCGAAGGCTCAAGATTCTTGCCACCGCATTCTCCAATGTTGGTGCCAAGTACATTGATGATGCTTGGATCAAAAGGAAGTACATGATTGCTCTCATGCCATTTGAGCCAGCGGACTTGAAGAGCATTCAAGGAAGACATGACTTTGCTTCTTTGAACTCAACCCAAGTTATGCAATAGATGTGCTCCTATCAAGTGCAAACCAAGAATGCTCTTGACAACTGTGCTAGGGCCATAGGAATGCACAAAGGGGCGTCCATTTCTTTGAAGGTCAAGGTTGTGTCAAGAGAGGTTGAGTATGAAGAAGAGAGCCATGAGGAGTTTGCCACATTGAAGGATCAAGAATATGATCCCGTGCTCAAGGATATCATTGCTCTTACCGTGCAAAAGTTTTGGAGCAATCCTCCAAGGCCAAGAAATATGTTGAGGAGAAGAGGAAGTCTCGCTATGGCAATGATGGGACTCAACGAGTGAGGTCTTGCTTCAATTGTCAAGATAAGCACCATTTCATTGCGGAGAGTCCCTATGAAAATAGAGAACTCCATAGTGGCAAGCTCATTCGCAAGGACAAGTCCAAGGTTGACTACAAGAAACCTCACTTCAAGAAGAAACCATTCAACAAGAAGTCTCCCACAAAGTTTCTGCTAGTGACTCAAGAGGAATATGATTCCGGAAGTGATGAAGAAGAAGAAACCACAAGTGAAGTGGCCGCTCTTGCTATTGCTTCTACTCCATCATCTTCATCTATATTTGAATCCCCCAATGAGAATCATCCTCACCCTAATGCCAAGTGCTTCATGGCTAAGGCCTCAGAGGTATCACCTTCTCCAATCTCTAAGACCCCAAGTGAACTTGAAAATCTTGCTAGTCTTAGAATAGAAGATGAAATTCTCTCTTTGGAACGTTTTATGTCTAACATACAAGGGAAGAACAAGAAGTACTTTGATCATCTCATGAGACAATTGGTAGAGGCCCATGAAGCTCTTGAGAAGAAAGGTGAGATCGAAAGAAGGGATGCAGATGAGATAGCATCCCTCTCTATGACTCATGAACAAGAGCATGATGGTAGAGTTTCTATTGAGGAGGAACTAGAATCTATTGAAGAGTCACATAATGAACTTGTTTCTAAGATCACTAAGGAACGTGACCTTGCAATTGCTAAATATAAAAAGGCTAAAAAGGATAAGGTTGAGTTGGGTGTTGGTCATGGTAAACTAACCGAGGAGTTTGAAAAACTTACCAAGGCTCACAAAGCTTTGGAGAGTCAACATTCTTCCCTCAAAGAGTTGCATGAACAACTTCAAACTCAACTTAATCAACTTAACAACCCTATCACCTCTACTTCTTGTGATCATGCAAATATTATTGAGGAAAATGCTAGGTTGAAGGATGAGCTTGCAAGGCTCAAGGGAAAAGGCTCTCAAGTTGAGAAGGTTGTGGTCTCTACCCCACAAGTGGTGGCCCCTAGCCCTCATGTGGTTGTTGCTAGATCACAACTGAGTGCTCCAAAGCCACAAGTGGGCAAGAAAGGTCTTGTCTATGTTGCCAAGAAGAAGAACAAGAAAAAGGCCAAAAATGGTGCCTTGGGCGGTACTGTCATTAGGGACAACACTACTCGTAGCATCTCCGCGGGAACTAACAATCCACACCATTTCTTATATGTTGATTATTATGGTGTTGTGAAAGCTAAATATTTTGGTCCTATTGAGGGTTACATTGACTATACCATTTGGGTTCCAAAGACCCTTGTTGCTAACATGAAGGGACCCTCCTCGGGTCCTAACTCTAGTCAATGATCTCTTGTAGGACTATGCTTCCGGTGGGTCTAAATGGATAATTGATAGTGGATGCACTAGTCATATGACCGAAAGCAAAGAACTTGTGAAGGAGTTGCGCCCAAATGACATTCAAGCAACCGTCACTAATGGAGACTCGTCCTCGTCTAAGGTATCGGGGTTCGGCAAGGTTGTGATTTCTCTCGATATCACTATCGTGAATGTCATGCTTGTCGAATCCCTTGGTTTCAATTTACTTTTAGTCTGCTCTCTTCGAAAGATGGGTTTCTCCGTCTTTTTTGATGAAGATATTGTGGTCCTTTTGAGGAGCAAGACTCTTGACGTCGCATACGTGGGAAATGTTGAAAATGAGTTGTTCGTGGTGGACTTTTCGAAGTCAATCAACTCTCAATCAATGTGTCTTTTCGGAAAGGCGGACGTGGGATGGTTGTGGCATCGCCGCTCATCCCATGTCAACATGAGAACTTTGCAAAGTCTTCACAAAGGTGGCCTTATTGTCGGACTAAAAGAAAATGTTTCCTTTTACAAAGATCGCGTTTGTAGGTCGTGTGTTGAAGGAAAGATGCATGATATCTCACACAAGGCCAAGACTATTATTTCATCAAAGAGGATCTTGGAGTTTCTCCATGTTGATCTCTTTGGTGCCGTGCCCGAGGCAAGTCTTGGTGGCAAGAAGTATTTCTTGGTGATTGCCGATGATTATTCAAGATACACTTGGGTTTATTTCTTCAAGTGCAAGAGTGAGACTCAACAAACCATCATCGACTTCTCCAACCAAGTGCAACGTCAACACAATGTGCAAATCATGGCTATTAGGAGTGAGAATGGTTCGGAGTTCAAGAAATACACCTTGAATGAATTCCTTAGTGAAGAGGGCATTCGTCATCAATACTCCGCCACTTACACTCCTCAACAAAATGGTGTTGATGAAAGGAAGAATCACACTCTCTTGGATATGGCAAGGACCATGTTGGTGGAGTATTCTTCTCCCAATATTTATGGGCCGAGGCCATATCCACCACATGCCACTCCTCCAACCGCCTCTACATCTGCAAGGGCTTGGACAAGACTCCATATGAGATCCTCACCGGCAACAAGCCCAACGTCTCCTACTTCCAAGTATTTGGTTGTAAGTGCTTTTATTTGATCAAGGGTGTTAGGTTGTCTAAATTTCAATCCAAAACTATTGAGGGTATATTTGTTGGTTACGGTGCCGAATCCCACACTTATAGTCTTTGACAAAGCCTCACGGATTGTCATAGAATCTTGTAGTGTGGTTTTTGAGGAAAATGATGGCTCCCAAGTGGCGCAATTTCATGTTTCTAATGTAGATGTTGAAATGCCTCAAGAAGCCATAGGAAGGATGGGTGTGGGATTTTTCCGCCCCATCGAGGGACACCTTATGGCGACTCGAGAAGGACTATGCTCTACCCAAGTGGATCCCTCCTCTACAATAGAAGAACAAGCCAAGGAGCCAAGTGATGCACCTACCGAAGAACATGTTGAAGACCCTCCTCTTATTGACCAAGTTACTACGCAAGATGAAACCACTCCTATCATTCATGCTAGTCAAGGTCAAGGCCAAGATCAACCATCTTCATCCTCCTCTCCTCATGTTGAAGCTAGTGTTGAAGAAGTTGTTGATGATGACGATGATGATGATGATCAATGCCAAGTTGGTCAAGACGGGGACCCAAATGATCAAGATGATCAAGTGACCCCTCCTCTCAATAACGAGGAGATCGAAGCTCGTCGTGCTAGAAGGATAAGAAGAGCTTTGAAGCTAATTGATGCCCAGACAACAAGGTCTTGGAAGATGTTCAAGCTAGAAAATCCACAAGAAGGCAATTGGCACATTTTAGTGAGCATAAACTCACATATCTATGGTGGAACCAAAGATAGTGTTTGAAGCTCTTGATGACTCCGATTGGGTTGAAGCTATGCATGATGAGATCAATAACTTTGAGCGCAACAAGGTTTGGAGATTAGTTGAGAAGCCCAAAGATTGCCACAATGTTATTGGAACTAAGTGGATATTCAAGAACAAGAAAGATGAACATGACATTGTTATAAGGAACAAGGCAAGATTGGTAGATCAAGGTTACACTCAAGTTGAAGGCATTGACTTTGATGAAACCTATGCTCCCGTGGATCTCCTTGAGTCCATCCATATCCTTCTTGCTTATGCATCTTCGCATAATTTCAAATTGCAACAAATGGATGTTAAAAGTGCTTTCTTGAATGGTCCACTCAAAGAGGAGGTATATGTTAAGCAACCTCCATGGTTCGAGAATCTCAACTTTTCTAAGCATGTCTACAAGCTTGATAAGGCGCTCTATGGACTTAAACAAGCACCCCGTGCATGGTATGAGCACCTTAGAGAGTTGTTGGATGAACGTGGTTTTGAAGTTGGGAAGATCGACCCCACTCTCTTCACAAAGAGAGTAAAGGGAGAGCTTTTCATATGCCAACTCTATGTGGACGATATCATCTTTGGCTCAACTAACCAAGCTTTCAATAATGATTTCTCAAAGCTTATGACTGATAGGTTCGAGATGTCTATGATGGGAGAGCTTAAATTCTTCCTTGGCTTTGAGAGCAAGAAATTGGCTCGTGGTACTTACATTTATCAAGCCAAGTATACCCAAGACATGATCAAGAGGTTTAATTTCCAAAATGCAAAGATCAAGACATCTCCTATGAAAGTCAAGTGCCACCTCAAGCGTAACCTGGATGGTAAAGATGTGGACCAAAAGTTGTATCGTTCTATGATTGGTTCTTTGCTTTATCTTTGTGCATCTAGGCCCGATACCATTTTGAGTGTAGGTGTGTGTGCAAGGTATCAAGCGGCTCCTAAGTAAACCACTTAGTGGCAGTCCATAGGATCTTTCGGTATTTGGTTCATACCTCAAGGTTTGGTTTGTGGTACCCAAAGGGGGCACAATTCTCTCTCAAGGGCTATACGGATTCCGATTGGGCGGGTGATCAAGATGATAGGAAGTCCACTTCCGGGGCTTGCCAATTCCTTGTTAGGTCCTTGGTGAGTTGGTCGTCCAAGAAGCAAAATTACATATCTCTCTCCACGGCCGAAGCCGAGTATGTAGCCGCCGCAAGTGCTTGCACCTAATTGCTATGGATGAGGCAAACTCTCAATGAATATGATGTTCATTTGGATAAGGTGCCTCTCATGTGTGATAATGTAAGTGTCATCAAGATCGGCTACAACCCTGTGCAACCCACAAGAATGAAGCACATTGAGATTCGTCATCATTTCATCTCAGACCATGTGGCAAGTGGTGATATTGCTCTCGCATATGTGCCCACCAAGGACAATCTTGCGGATATCTTCACGAAGCCACTCGACGATGCAAGATTCATGTTCTTGAGGAATGAACTAAACATCATTGATTCTAGGAGTTTGACTTGAGGATCTTGCACACACCCCTATAGATGAAACGTGTTTGGGTTTAGGTGTAGTCATGGACATAGGAGGATTGTTATCCTAACACATTGGGTTTTCCCTCCCCCAATTATGCCCAAAGCAAATATTCATTGGTATCTCTCTTTTTCTAATGTTGAATTGTGAGCTTCAATGTCGAGAATTGGCAATGTACCCAAGATATATCTTCGCGGTAATATACCATAATCTCTTACATGGTGGCTTAGGCCACCAACCTATTCTCTTGAAGAGTTGGTTCATGTTTGGTTCTTATGTGGTGTTTTCGTTGTGCTTTTCCCTCTCTCCTTGTGTTTTGTGTGTCGTTGTTGTTGTTTGGGAAGCACACTCTCTCTTTTCCTTATTCGAATCTTTGTCTTCTTTGCAAAAGTTGGAGTGTGTAGTACCATCTCAGTTTGAGTTCTAATCCCAAGCCCAAACATTTCCTCTCTTAGACATTTTCTCTTCCGAAAACTTTAATCTCTTTGATCTCTTGGTGGAAGGAAGACCCGGCTAGCGGTACTACCGCTGTAACTGACAGTAGTACTCAGCGCACGGTACTACCGGTGGCTTTGCATGGTACTACTGCTGCAGAGGCTCGTGCCCAGCACAGATCTAGCAGCAGTACTACCTCCTGGCTCCAGTAGTCCCAGGTGGGCGGTACTACCGCTGAGCACGGCGGTACTACTGCTGCGGTGAAAATCCATGGGGATTAATACGGATCTGGGAGGAGAGGGTTACCCACTTAACCTTTTCTCTCCCTCATCCTCTCCCCACTTTGGATCTCGCCGCCGCCAAGTCTTCCATCCACAGGGGAGGGCTCTCTCCGGTGATTGAGTGCTCCAATCACACCGGAGAACGCCCGAGGATCGCACCCAACTCCTTCTCCATGACGATGAGCTCCGGTAACCCTTTCTATCTCTCTCCCTCGATTCAATCTTGTGATATTATGATGTTAGGGTTCTAGAGATCTCCTAGTCTAGGAGTAGTTCGTTGCGATCCCGTGTAGAGTAAATTCCATACGAACTTTTGGTGCATTTCCTCTAGATTGGATTCGGTTGTTCCTTTGGGTGCCATGGCAGAATCCTCCAGCAGCGGTACTACCGTTGGCAACAGCGGTACTACCGCTATGGCTGGAACTGCTGGCAGCAGCGGTACTACCGTGGCCCCCAGCGGTACTACCGCTTCCTGGAGGTTGTGAACTTCTAGTTCTTGTGTGAATTTTCTCGCAGATCATTTTGATTGAAGTTAACCTTACCCCTTTGCTATCCCCCTATGCTTTCTTAGGAGCAGGTGCTAGTGTCTCTAAGGGTGGAGGTCGCAAGCGTGCAGCTAAGAGGACTCGGAAGAATCCCGAGGAAGATGAAACTCCAGAGGTCATGCCATAGGGTAACTTGACATGTAGACAGAGGTCTGTTCTTATGAAATCGCATGCAGCCCGAGACAAATCAGTTGCCAACATGCCCGATGATCTGTTCTGCAGAGAAAGGAGGACCAAACCCTACAACAAGCCAAGGGAATCTAGGGCAAATGAGTGCTTCTGGACTCGTTTTCAGGAGAGGATTTTCTATGACGAGTATCCACTCAACAAGAACAAGGTAGTGACTCAGTACTCCATAAATGTTCCGTTCATGAGGTCAAAGATGAACTACTTTGGTGAGGCATTAGAGATCTGTGAGGAGTTCGGTCTTCTGGATTTCATAAAGATCAATGAAGATTATGATGAGCACCTCGTTGGCCAATTCTATGCCACGCTTTATTTCCATACAGATGAGAGTCAGATCACTTCGATGACCAAGAATCAGAAGTTTTCTGCTTCATGGGTTGAGTTTGCTACTGTGCTAGGTCTGCAGGATTTTGGGGATATTCCAGATGCTGCTTTTCACTCCACTTTCTTCCGGGTTCCTTACCCAGAGAAGTCTATGGCCCACACTGAGATGTATGATCTCTATATCCCTGGCCGTGCTGTGGTTGGTCAGTCCAAGAACCTGCTGTCCGTATATGACATCCTCCACAGGATCTTCAGGAACACATTGGCTCCACGTGTTGGCAACTTTGATCAAATCCATGGATCACTCACCGACTTGATGGTTTACACTCATAGGCATAGTGGTGATGGCCTGAGGCTTGATGTGATGGATATTCTCTGGAATGAGATGTGTAGCCGTGTGATGAGGAGGAGAGTCCCGGTGTTTGCCGCTTTGGTCTTCAAGCTCATTGCCACCACTTTGTGCAATGCCAAGCTTTCTTATGCTCTCTTGGATAATGAGAAAGAACTCACTACTCACCCTATCAAGGAACTTTGAGTCAAGAAGCATGCCAATCCTTTGCTAGGTCCGGACACTGATGGCTCGAGTGACCCGGATTTCGAGATGGAGAGGAGAGCTCAGAAGAATAGCTTTCGCAAGTGGATGTACTCAACTTTTAAGAAAGTGTTCTGTCGCCATATTGATATGGAGAACAAAGCATATCTTGATCATGTGCATAGAAAGAAGGAGCGCCAGCTTACTCGTGACAGGTTTTCCAATCTTGGGGTGACTGTTCGTCCAGGTTCTGAGGACAGGATCACCACTTCTAAGGAGTGGAAGTCAAACAAAGGCAACGTGTGGATTGATCCGGATCTTCTCGATGATGCTACTACTTCTCATGAGCCTTGGACTCGTGGTGAGACTGACGATGAGGTAGAATATGTGAACTCTGAAGATGAGTGTGGACTCGGCAGCCCTGCTAGTTCCTCTAGCCACAGCCAGTGACCTCCAGGGATGTTAGCATTGCCTCTTCCCTTTTTGGTGTCTTGATGCCAAAGGGGGAGAGAGTTCTATTTAGGATCGCTTCATTTGCTTGGGTTGTGTTTGTGTTGTCAAACTTTGTGTGGTGTGTGCTTGTGGTGTTAAACTATTTGGTGTTATGGTGTTGAACCATTTGGTTTTATGGTTGTTATCGTTATATCTTTTTGGCAAGTATTCATATTGTTATATCATTTATATCCTTGCTAGGTCTCTAAGAGTTAGCGAGAGCACACATTCTAAAATAGAACAAAGTTTGCCTCATTCAGCAAATTTTCTTGATGCAACACTCTCTCAAGAAGTGCTAGTCCAAATTTTTTAGACCTCTCTTAGTGGTGTTCTCATCAATCTACAAAAAGGGGGAGATTGAAAGTGCATTTGCATTTTTGATCTCTCTTAGGTTTTGGAGTTGCTAACAACAATAGTAAGAATCTAACAGTGCGTCAAAGTATTTCAGGAAATATCATCTAGACGCAAAAAGGTGAAGAGTATTCCAAGACAAAGCCACCAAGATCAACTTGATCCAGCGGTAGTACCGGGCGCCTCACCGGTAGTACCGCTCTGCACAGCAAGCGGTAGTACCGCGCCCAGTACCGCCAGAAGTACCGCTAGAGTAAAAATGGCTACTGCATCCAGCGGTACTGGTTCGGTACTACCGCTGTGTTCAACTTGGTCGAGGAGCAAATCCTTGCTCGACGGTAGTACCGCTACTGTCAAGCGGTAGTACCGCTGCTTCCAGGAAGCGGTAGCACCGCGGGCAGTACCGGCCAAAGTACCGCCAGCGAGAACTTGCTCGCAGTAAGAGCGGTAGTGCCCTAGTACTACCGCCAGCCACTTTGATTTATTTCGAAGAAGTGGCCAGTGGTAGTACCAATGGGCACTCACGGTAGTACCGCTCCTGGAGTACCACGGTACTTCTGCGGTGGTACCGCTTGCGCCCTATCTCTAGGTCGCTGCAGTACCGCTCGCGTTGCCAGGTAGCGGTAGTACCGCTGACCCTAGCGGTAGTACCGCTAGGCACGAAAAAGGGTCAAACGGCTAGTTTGGGGAGGGGGCTATAAATACCCCATCCCCTTCTTCTCCAAAGGGTTGCTCGAACCAGCATTGAAGACAAGCATTTATTGAGCCTGCAAAAGCTAGATTTCTCCCAATCCCTCCACCAAAACTCGTTGATACTTGGAGGATTGAAGGAGAAGACCCCCGATCTACATCTTCACCGAGCCGATCTTCATTTCCCCCTCATATTCTAGAGGGATCTAGTCTAGGGTTTCCTTGTGGAAAACCTAGACTCCATTGCTACACTTGTTGGTGATTTGAGATTGTTGGGAGCCCCCAATTTTTTTGTGGGTGTGTGCCCCAAGTTTGTTTTTAAAGGACTCGATTCCCGGCTCAAAGGGGATGAATAGTGAAAGGTGGACTAGGCCTTTGTGGCGGGGTTCATCGGAGAATAGGGTGAGGCCTTTGTGGCGTTGAGTAGGCCTTTGTGGCGAGCTCACACCCCTCCAACGAGACGTACTCCCTTAACAACGAGGAACTCGGGAATACATCGTGTCTCCGTGTGCTTCATATCGGTTACCTCGTTCCCTTCCTCCTTCACTCGAGCTTTTATTGTTATTGTGCTTGTTCTTGTCATATAGGTAAATTCAATGTCGTAGAACTTATTCACCCCCTCTAGGTTCCCATACTATACTTTTAGCAATACTCCCACTTCTGGTGTTAAACGTGCAAAATTGCCTGAAACTGCTAAAAATGTTCCTGATAAAAGTGCTGATTTTTTTTAGAAACATGGGAGACAATACTCCCATTAACTTTGATAAAAATGATCTTGACTTTGATGATTGCAACATAACTGAAGTGATTAAGTTCCTACAAAATCTTTCTAGTTGTCCTAATGCTAGTGCTATGAATATGGCTTTCACAAAACATATTACAAATGCTCTCATACAAATTAGAGAAGATGAATTAAGGTGTGAAGCATCTATCCCTAGGAAGTTAGATGATGGCTGGGAACCCATCATTAAAATGAAAGTGAATGATTTTGATTGTAATGCTCTATGTGATCTTGGTGCTAGTATCTCTGTTATGCCTAAAAAACTTTATGATATGCTTGATTTGCCACCTTTGGAGAATTGTTATTTGGATATTCGTATTATTGATAATGTTAGAAAGAAACCTTTGGGGAGAGTTTATGATGTTCTTATTATGGTTAATAATAACCTTATCCCCTTTGATTTTATCGTTACGAATATTGAATGCAATGCTTCTTGTCCAATTGTTTTGGAAAGACCTTTTCTTTGAACTATTGGTGCTGTTATTGATATGAAAGAGGGGAATATTAAATATCAATTCCCACTCAAGAAAGGTATGAAACACTTTATTAGAAAGAGAATGAAGTTTCCTTTTGTTTCTGTTATTCGAACAAATTACAATTTGTATGCTTCTTCACTTGAAAACACTTGATTCCATTTTCCTATCCCTAGCTAAAAGGCGTTAAAGAAAAGCACTTCTTGGGAGATAACCCATGGTTTTATTTTTGCTTTGTTTTTATCTGTTTTATTTGAGTCGAGGGGTTATATAATTCTTTAGAAACTCCTTTTTATCTATATTTTCATGTTTTAGTTGTGCCAAGTAAATTTTCTATCGAAAGTTGGAGTTGGTTTTGGATTTCTGCGCAAAGAACAGATTTCTGCTGTCCACCGTAAAAAAATCGTATAAATCACAGAAAGATCAAAATGATCTGAAAATTTTTGTGCTTATTCCTCAGCTATTCCGAAACTTTTTTGTTCCTTACTTTTTTCGATCTGAGCAATTTGAGTTCCCCGAAAAATTTGTTAGTACATACTATTCTGGTTTTGGCAGATTCTGCCACTTTTCTTGCATTTGCTCTTTTACTATGTCGAGTGGATTTCTTTGCTCCAAAAAACATCAGTGGCTATATATAATGTTTAAAAGTATCAATAGCACTTGTTCCCATGCAGAACACATGAATTTTTGAATTTTGCACTAACCCTCTAATGCAAATTACTTTGAGTGTGGTGTGAAGGAAGTTTTCAAGGGTCAAGAGAAGAGGGTGGTATAATGTGATCAAGAAGAGTGCAAAGCCCAATATTGGGGATCCCCCGTGGTTCATCCCAGCAAATCCTTAGAGGAGTCAAGCGTCTAAGCTTGGGGATGCGTAAGGCATCCCCTTCTTCATCAACAATTTATCAAGTCACTTCTAGTGAACCTATATTTTTATTCGGTCACATCATATGAATTTCACTTGGAGTGTGTGTTTTTTTCTTTTTTTTGCCTTGCTGAAATAATATTTTTGGAACCTAGCATTCTTTGTGTGGGAGAGAGATACGCTCCGCTTTTTCATATGAATCCTCGTTTTGCTCGTATTCTTAGTTTTTCTTCTAGTTGTTGCAAAATTCCTTTTTAGCTCCTGTTTATCTTGCATCTCTTATTAAGAGTTGTTACTTTTAGTAGAGTTGTGTTAGTACTCTCTTGTTTCATTGCTATATCTCTTGGAGATTTTTTGTTTAGTATAATTTTTTTGGTGTTGTAAAGAAGTAGTACAGTTTTTGTGCTTATAACGGTGCAAATAGAAGCTTGCTTAGACTATGGCTAGACTTTTTCATATGATGCTAGATGTTATTTTAATTCGAAGCCTAGTGATTATTTTTGTAGCATGACTTGTCTAAAATAGCTTAGAGTGTTTAATGTGCCATTGAAAGAACCATGAGTTGTTTTTATCACATTGAAGCATAAATTTGTGGTGTTCTGCTTTGAATGTTTTATTCGGTTGACTTGGCGCATGCTCACACCATGTTTATGACTACAAACCAGTAACCTATAGCCTCTATGATCATTTATTTTTTGAACTTGTAGTACCATTTATGCTTTTATTAATGATGTTTCTGTCGCTACACATCATTATGGCCATTATTGCTCTCTTGATTTGTCGCTCTTAGTCTTTTGCTAGCCTCCACCTGTACTGAGTATGAGCTATACTCGTGCATCCAACTCCCAAAAACCAAAGTTTGCCAAACGTGTCCACCATACCTACCTATATGTGGTACTTAACCGGCACTCCAAAGTAAATTTCTCACGTGTTACCTTTAAAACCTTCAAAATTACTCCTGTTTTGTGCTCCTATTTTAGCTCATGAGGACGTGAATAGAGAATCTTTATATCACTTGTTGATTGGACTTTCACACCATGTACTAGTGGCTTTATCCGTTTATCCAACTTCTAGAAGAGCTGGCAGCGGGGTGCCCAGCCCCAAACTTAATACAACAGATTATCTTCACTATTTTTCCCCTGATTTATCAGTCAAAGCATAATTGTGTAAACAAAAGAGAAAGAGTGCTGACCTTCTACCCAGATGTGTCCTTCTATGGGAGCCTCTCTTGTGAAGTCTAGTTCGCTTGTGACGTACTGTATTTTCTGTTTACCATTTGTTGACATAAGCATACACACCTCTCTAAAAAATTGTTTTCAATACCTCTGTTTAACAAAATTAAAATCTCCAGCACATGAGTGATCCCTGCTTCCCTCTGCGAAGGGCCTTTCTTTTACTTTTATGTTGAGTCTCCATCTTCTAACTTTATGCACATTTGAGATTGCATAGTTGTCATTCTGAGATTAATGTGCATTTGCCCCAAAAACATTATTAATTGATTCATGATGTGTTATTATTTGCTCTCAAATTATTTGTTCTAGTCATCCACTTGAACTTTGAAGGTTTCCTGACATTTATGTTTTGCCCCACTCTCAAGGAAAACCGAAATATCACTTTGCTATGTTTTCTCTATGCTTGAAACAAACTTATAACTTTCAAGTGCATTATTATTCATGATCTTTTATTTGAGTTACTTTTCATGATGCAAAGTGATTGCTATGTTTCATTGTTAAAATTATACCTATCATGCTTGTGTTTAAAGTACTATGATCTCAGTTATACTTAAGCTTTTACAATTTAGATGATCAAGTTTATGTTGGTAGCATGTCACCTTAGAAATTATTTGTTTTGTCATGTACCTACTCGAGGACGAGTAGGAACTAAGCTTGGGGATGTTGATACGTCATAAACGTATCCTCAATTTATGATCTTCCATGTTGTTTTCAAGCCATATGCTACATGTTTTCCTTACACTTTATGCCTCTTTATCGATTTCCTAGGATTAACCTATTGACAAGATGACACAAAGCCAGTTCACGTTTTCTACAGTTTTTAGTTTCAGAAAAGTTGTTCTAGAAATATCATCGGAATTGGAAAATTCGAACCCCAGAAGTCATAGAATTCCCTGAGGATCCACGGAGTCCCGAAGAGACCCGGAGGGAGCCCACAGGGGAGTCACACCATAGGGCGGCGCGCCCCCTGGCCGCGCCATGGGGTGGTGTGGCCCCCTGGCCGCCCACCGACATTGCCATTTCGCCTAGTTATTCCCCGATGCTTAAAACCTAAATACCTCCACCTTTTCCACGGAAAACACCCGAGGACGCCATCATCGTCAAATCGAGTTTGGGAGGGTTCTAGAGTTCTCCTCGGCACCCTGCAGGGAGGGAAAATCATCACCGGAGGGCTCTACACTATCATGCCTGCCTCCAGAATGATGCGTGAGTAGTTCATCTTTGGACTACGGGCCCATAGCAGTAGCTAGATGGTTGTTCTCTCCTCTTTATGCCTCATGTTTAGTTCTTGTGAGCTGCCCTACATGATCAAGATCATCTTATTGTAATGCTACATGTTGTGTTTGTTGGGATCCGATGAATATTGAATGCTATGTCTCTTGATTATCAGTCTATCATGTTATCTTCATGTGTATGTTATTTATGATCTTGCATGCTCTCTGTTGTTAGTAGATGCTCTGGCCAAGTAGATACTAGTAACTCCAAGAGGGAGTATTTATGCTCGATAGTGGGTTCATGTCTCCTTTGCATCTGTGCTCGAGTGATAGAAACGTGACGGATGGAGGATGTGTTGATGCCATTAGGGAGAAAATAACGATGTTTACATTGTTTACATTACACACTTTGCTTACTGCATTATCTGTTGCTTGCAACTTAATACCCAAGGATTGCTCGGATGGCATTATGAGGGTGGATTATTAGTCATAGATGCAGTTGGATAACGGTCTATGTATCTTGCTGTAATGCCCGCATGAATCACATAGTAATCATCATGTCATGCACATGCACTACGCTGCAGCCTTTATACCTGTCAACTGCCCAGCTGTAATTTTTTCACCACACATGTTATTTATCTTCTTTGGAGAGACACCTCTAGTGAACTGTGGACCCCGGTCCTTTTTCCTCATATTGATAATACAACCACTGCAATCTCTGTTTTCATACTGATGCTACTGTTTTACTACTGCCATCACTGTTCTCTTTCATCTACTGCAAACAATATTGTTTTCCACACGGTACATTTAACCTCTTTGTGTTCAGCAAAACCGGTGAGATTGACAACCTCACTACTTCGTTGGGGAGAAGTGATTGATTGTGTTGTGTAGGTTCCACGTTGCTTCTAAACCAGTAGTGCGCCCTTCCACCTCAGCTGCATCAACCTTCGGAAGTTGCTTCTTTCTCCTACTGGTTGATTCAACCTTGGTTTCTTACTGAGGGAAAACTTACTGCTGCGCTTATGACACCTTCCTCTTGGGGTCTCCCAACTAGTGCAAGACATGCACCATCACATAACAGATGAAGAGTAACATGTACTTATTCAACAAGATTACAAAGCTCATGATCACATAAAGATCAGAAAGAGATGAAACACATAGCAACCGGTAGGGCCCTCATCCCTGGGGGAGAACTACTTCCTCCTCATCATAGGAAACAACAACGGCGATGAAGATAGCGGTGGACTCGATAGAGATGGCTCCGGGGGCACTTCCCCGTCCCGGTAGGGTGCCCGAACAGAGATTTCGGTCCCCCAAAACTTGGCGACGGTGGCGGCGGAGCTACGGAACTTTTCGTGGAAGGGGGCTGGTATATTTAGGGTTTATGCCTTGGGGGGAATTTATAAGCGAAAGGGCGATGTCGGTGGGCTCTCGGGGGGCCCACACCACCAGTAGGCGGGGGGGGGGAGGAGGAGGACTGCGCCCACCCATGGTGTGGCCACCCCTCTGCCCCTCTCCGGGTCTCTTTTGGACTCCGTTGACGTGTCGGGAATTCTAATACTTTTGGCTTTTGTCTCGTCCCATTTCGAGAATATTTCCAGAACAACTTTTCTGAAATAAAAAATGGCAGAAAACAGGATCTGCCTCTGTGGCATCTTGTCAATAGGTTAGTCCATGAAAACGTCCGGAAAACGAAGGAAAACATGTGAAAACATAAAGGTATTGGATAGAAAACAAGCATGGAGCATCGAAAATTATAGATACGTTTGAGATGTATCAATGACCCAAACGACAATGCCAAAAATAGGTGGGATTCAAATCATTAGGCCGAAGTCTTTTAGCGCATATGTTATAAACATGCGCATCATCATGAGCATCAGCAGAATTTATAATAAATACCCCATTCACAATGGAAGCAAAAGCCACAAACATATCATTCTTAGATATTAAACAACCATTGTCTTTCCTCGCAAATGAATACCATCTCTCAGCAAACATGAAAAAGAAATAATGTTTCGGTTAAAACTAGAAACGTAATAAAAATTATTCAATTCTATAATAAATCCTGAAGGGAGGTGCAGTTGGTAGACGCACACGGACAACGCAACAACCCTTGCATTATTTCTGACGCGAATATCAACTTCTCCTTATCTCACACTTCTACTCCTTACTAGCCCCTACATCGATTTTCAAATGTGAACAACCGATCTGGTATCAAATACCCAAGACTCAATAACAGAGTCAACGATAAAAATGTCTATAACATTAATTACAAGCGTACCTAAGCTAGAAGTATAACTTACACTCTTCTTCACATAAGAGAGATACTTGCTGCAATTTCCCTTCCAATGTCCAGTATCATGACAGTAGAAGCACTCTGTGTCAGGTTTAGGTCCGTCTTTAGGATTTGGCTTTGGCTTGGAGATCAAATCATTAGCCTTTCCTTTCCCCTTATACTTACCCTGCTTCTTGAAGCTAGGCCTATTCTGCACAGCCAGCACTTGGTCATGCCCTGCACACTTCTTAATGTCACTCTCAGCCGTTTTGAGCATCCCACAAAGTTCATTAATGTCCTTCTGTGCCCCATTCATATGGTAGTTCGAAATGAAGTTCCCATAGCTAGATGGAAGCGAAGCCAAAATGAAATATGTGGCCAACTTAGGGTCCAATGGAAAACCAAGCTTGTCCAAAGTCTGCGTGTGACCAAACATCTTGATCACGTGCGGCCCTACTGCTCCGTCCTCAGCTAGCTTGTATTCTCCAAAAGCATTAGCGACATTGAACCTTTCAGTCCTGACTTGCATGTGTAACATATCCTTCAGCGCCATGATCATATCATACGCTTTCTGACCATCAAATTATTTTTGAAGGTCGGGTTCCATGCATGCAAGCATAAAGCAACTAACCTGAAGAGACTCATCATATGCTCTCTTAAAGGAAGCTCTTACGGCAGCAATGTAAGTATCAAGAGCCGCATCTGGGATTGGGGTATCCAGAACACTTTACTTTCTCTCAGCCCTGAGAACAATTCTCAGGTTTCGGATCCAATCCGAATAGTTTGTTCCTCTTAACTTTTCTTTTTCAAGGATGGATCGCAACGCAAACGGGGTGGGTTAGTTGTTACGTGCCATTGATCTACAACAGAAAAACATGCAAAATACTAAGACAATAATCCATGATAGAGTAAAATACATTAAATAATTTAACGTGGTCTACTCCCACTAAAACCAACATCCCTCTATTGGTACTTAGTGATTCAAGATCCGCAATAAACAAGTCGACTAGTGGCGTTTGCATCACTACTAGAAGACAAGGTAGATCGGTAAGCAACACTTGGTAATCATATCACATATGACTTTTGTTGTTGGGTGACATCTCCATGTCAAAACATCAACTTTTATGCCCCAAGGCGCTAAACCGTTAAGATTAGCTTGATGAGTTAACCAACCCTTTATGCGCATAAACACCAGTAGATGGTACCCTGCTGAAATAGTCGTACCACCTAACTGATACATAACCACATAGTCAACGAAAACTAATGGCGCCCTGCTGCAACCGACCCACCATCAATCGTAGAAGACATGGGATGGTGCAAGTTTTAGTTGGGGGCATGGAAACTTAACATCTGCGAGGGATCGTTCTACTTCTACGAATCTAACATGCATAGGAGTAAAACAACATGAATAGAAATCACACAGTTGTGACACAGTATAGCCCGTTTCACATGATGATCTCCATCTCCATGGAATTTGTCCACCATGATGATCTCCATCTCCATGGTCCATGTGCGACATCCCTCCGGGTGATGAGTCCTCCAAGAAACTTCTACAAGCTATTACTACTAACAGCCAGAAATGAAGATTACATGGATTGTAGAAATCATCACAAGTTGGTACGCATGCCGTTAATACAATAAGTGACAACACAATATGGCTCCAGCCGTGTTGATAGACTCATGACACGCAGGTCATGAAAAAATTACACACATGCATCACATACACATAGGGCCATACTGGTCACAAAATCTGCAAAAACGGGTTGGACGTTCTAACGCTGAAACTTGCAGGGCCTAAAAGTCTGTCTTACAAAATAACTAGCGGATGCCAAAATCAGTCTCCGCCAACTAAAAGTAGAAAATTTTGGTACGCAACTTTTTCCGGTTGAAACTTTTTCGATCCGAGGTCGTATGCAAAAGTTACAACCGTTTTATTGAGACTGTCTATTTCTGTAAATTCCCCGAAATTGGCGGCAGATCCAATCTTTCATCCCGTGCATCTAATGCACATCGCATATGATCTAGACTCTGATTCGACCAATCATATTGATCTTCACGTGCTGCAATTGGATTTACGTGTCACAGTCTACCCCGATGGCGGAAACCAACCAGTAGGAGTATGGCGTTCGACGATCTCTCGCATCACGATCACGGAATCCAAATCACAGATCAAAATATCTACTCCATACAATCGATCATACAAATATCTACTCCATACAATCGATCACATCGATCATACCCCATCTACATATCACATATGCAAACGATCCGAATCTATAACTAGGCAACATCGGTTCTGATACCACTGTAGGAAAACAGGAAAGGCTACACTAGCGCAAATCAAAATTTCTACCGCGTCAACCAAGATCCGCTGCAAGATATAGATCACAAGATTACCACTAGACGTGATGTGTCGATCTCGGTGAAGCGGGTTGGTGCAGGGTAGTCATATGAATCCTCTGGATCCCGTCGCTCCGACGAACAACTCCTCTTGGCGGCTCGTCCAAGTGTTATAGATGCAGCACCTCTATCGGTATCCACACGTGCGACGTGGAAGCACCTCTCACCGGACTGCTAGGTCCGCGCGGGCGGCAGGGGCGTGGAGAGACGGCGGCTGCGGTGGAATATGGTGCGGACTAGCAAACCTAAAACACACAACCTCCTCTCCTTTGTATAGACGTCCCGATAATGGGCTGCCACTGAACAACCCACTTTGGAGTCCATTTCGAGCCCATTTCGGATCCAATTCGAATTCTGCTTCTTCTGTGTATGACTCTATAGGTTCACGCACGTTTAGACATGACAGAGTACACCTACTCGGCCAATAGTTGGTAGCGGCTTCTAGTAAAATGTGCCATTCCCAAACATGCATAAAAATCGCATCGGATGAACCATCACATGTCTATGCTATTCCTTTTGCCTCACGATATTTGATCATGTTCCTATCTGATCACTCTTTCTCTATCCCGTGAATAGGAATCCCTTACTAGGTTAATTATTAATCTTATTTAGCACGGCCATGCATTTCTGAATCTGATCACTGGAGGGGCCCAGAGAAACATCTCTCTCGTGAAGAGAGGGGCAAATCTCATATTGACTGACCATGCCTTGCAGCATGCTTCATGACAAATCCGAAAGCTCCCTTTATAACTACTCTGTCATGGCGTTGCGTTTGATAGCCCCAAAGTAGGTCGGTTCATATCTCAAGAACATGAGACAATCTCAGGTCTAAGGACAAATCAAGAACAACGTGTTGCGATAGAAATATTAACGTTGTTCTGATATCTCAAGGTGTGTCAGTCCAACATTATGTTCACAACATGAGTTCATATTATAATTTTGACATCGCCATGTCTATGACTTGCGAAACATAGCCATCGACCAACACACGTGCTAGTCTAATATTCAGGTGTGTCCTCACATGGACTCCTACTAGGGACATATTTAGAATAACCATGTAAGTAAAGAGTTTCACAAACAAGTCACGTACTTGCCAATCAATACAAATATATTATACAAGGCACATTATTATAAATCATGGATACATGGATATATCATCATCTCTATGATTGCCTCTCAGGCAAATCTCCAACATTTGACACAAAGGAGAAGATTGATAAGAACATGCCTTTTTAACAAGTTGATTCAAGAAGTACAATAAACACAATAAATATGGAAGTAGCTCTCGACAATTCGTCAAGAATTACAATGATAAGAACTGCTATAAGTGTGGTGAAGAAGAACAATACATTGCGAATTGTCCTCTAAATAATAAAATATAAAATGTAGAGTCGATCAGAGGGATTATTCAGAAGAGACCAAGATGCAAGTGACAAGAAGAAGTAAAAAGAGTTTCATTCACGTCTTAGATATTAAAATAAGGCTAAATACAGAAAACATGCCTACATTTTTTATGAATAGGAATTAAATCCGAGGATTCATCAAATACTGGTCTCAGAACCCACATGATTGCCCGCCGAAGATAATAATAAGAAGAAAATGTTATAAACAATTACTATTGCTGCTCCAAGCACCACATGGATAATCTTCAACACTGCGAGGGCACCCACATGTCTGATGGCAATACATTATAAAGTACCCTCTCACTCTTTCAAATTTCAACTCTAATAATTTAGTAAACAATGATATTGATGATGTTAGGCCATAATGTAAAACTATATCTAAAATTGCTACGAAACAAAAAAAAAATCCTAGACAAACAACTATTTTATGGGTCAATGAGATGAGGAAAATTTAAGTTTTGACTCTTGAGCTCAAAAATCCAAAGCAGTTGAATCTTGGACTTAATGATTCTCATGCGGAAATCTTCAAGGATCATGGGAAGCTGATTCTTGAGTTTCTCAAGAGGATGCAGCAATTTGAGTAATTAAAGATTGTTAATGAGGAACTTAAGTCTTAGACTAAATCTCTTATCACCCAATAAATGAGTACATAAAAAGAGGTGCGCTACTAGGAATCGGTGTCCGATATTTGCTTCCCATTGGACTACTTGTTTGCCGTAGGATTCGGTTTATTAAGAGCGTCGGATGCTGAGATCGCATGTGTAGTTGGTTTGAATTTGCTCCAATTGCGTTGGGTTTCCGTAACTGCTTCCATAAATTACATCAATCCTTAAAGCTAATTATGTGGGAGCTAATTGCGTGTGGTTAATGCCATACAAATCTAAGATCTCTTCAGCCGTTGTTTTAGGAAAAAATTGTGGATTTTAAGGCAATGGATTCTCGCGGTTTGCTTCCTTAGACATTAAACGTGTTTCCCATGCTATGCAACGTGCTTCTAGTGTCGCAATAATTTGCTTCCACATGATAGGACAATATTTCTAGTGTGATTTTTTTTGTTCCATATTCAACAATTTCATGCTTCCGTCTACCTCCCACGAAATTGCTTCTATGGTAAATTAAATTGCTTATATTTTTTTTAATTCTTCGATTTGAAAGATATGTATCATGTAACCGGAAATTTTGATTCAGAAACAACCATGGACTAGAATTGCTTCTAATGAAATACAAACTTCTGTATTAGCAGGAACCATTATCGTGAGTACACATGCTTCAAAAGAATATGGGTGTGCTTCCAAGAAATACAAATGGGCTAATATGTGCACTCAGTTTTCATGTAAAATAATCTTCTTCCATGGACGATATGTCTGCTTCATTGGGTAAATCATCTTGCTTCTATGGACAAACAATTCTTGTCTATGCTTGTGCTTCAAGTGATTTACTAGTTGCTTCCTACTTTACGGCGGCTTCTGT